>NDXB01004155.1:0-16588 GCA_002631895.1 Agapornis roseicollis | reverse complement strand
AGTAAATAATTTTTTCCCCCTGTAACCTGGGGGGGGGGGGAGTGGTGCCTTTCTGTCCCTGTGTAGTAATTACTGAGTAATGACTGATGGTGTTACACCAGGCTGCTTATTGTGTTCCCCTGCATAAGGCTGTTAATCAGAGGGTTAGGTCCTAATTGTTGCTACCCCTAGCAGCTGGGTTTAGTTGAGTGCAACTCTGCTGTTCCATGGCAGTGATGGGCAAGCTGCAGGAAAGTGGTTGTGCTGATATCCACAGAGACTGCCAGATTGGGTAGCTGCGGAGGTTTGGGAAGTGTTGGGCTGGGTATTCAGCTGCCAAAGCGTGCTGGGAATTGCCTGACTTCGGAGCGATGCGTGATAGTACGCAGTTCAGAGGTTCACTTTTATTCCAAGTGTGGTGCTGTGTGTTTATCTGCTCAATATCATTTGGGTGTTGACCAGTAACTGGGGTTTGGAAAGCTGCTTTTGTTCATATGCAAGATTCCCCTGAAAGGACAACTCCCGCATTTTGTGTTGTATTTTACTTTTGCTTGTATATTTACCTAGGTAATGGCTGACAGGTCTGTGGCTGGCACAGCTGTCCAGTCTGCTAAGGCACTATATCCATGCAATGTGGCTTGAGCTCATGCCAGATCTATTTGCATGACAGGTTTGTGTTTTACTATTCCTGAAGATGTCAGTTTGCCTTCTTGTGCTTTGAACTGCCCAAAAGCCATATGGGCATCTTCAGTGTTGTGGGAGTTGAGCCAGACAGCCCTTGCAGGGCATGTGACTTAGGGCACAGCATCACCATTATGACAGGGGGCTTTCCTCAAGTTACTCCTGGTACAGGACCATACCGTGTATGATGTCCTCAGAGGCATCCCCAGCCTGGTCTAAAGTAGGCTACAGTAAAGCTCAAGGCAAGCTTGCTGTGATCAGGTGTGCTCTGTGGAATACCCAAACACAGGGATACTGAGGCAAGCTGAGCACTTCGCTTCACAGGTAGATATGACCCAACAGTTTTCTTCTTCCAAGTACCTTCACACCAAAAAGCCCCATTCTCAAGGATGAAAGCCAAAGAAAACATTTGGAGGCATTTGTCAGTGTTTGTGTGTTCTAATTCTTGTACTTCCTGTGCAATAAAAGTAGGATCTGCTGCTGAAATGCTGGGTATGGTATAGTGATAAAAAGCTAAACAGCAGCACCACATGAATAAAGGAAGGGGTTTAATGTCAATTCTAGTTCTTTATAGAGTAACAATGAGAATCAGGTTGGTTTTGCTCCCTTTGTCCTTTTGCTGCCTTTTGCCCCTGCATAGGGAAGGGCTGGTTGTGACTTTCCCTTGGAGCATCTGAGATCTGGCAGCTTTTAAATAGAAGATAGCAGACCAAGTAGCACAGTGTGCTGGTTTGACATAGCTCTGGGGACCCAGTAAAACCAAGAGAAATAAGGCCACAAGCAGCAGTGCAGATCTCTGTAGGCCTTGGAACCACTGGGGCTCTTCCTCAATGGGGGAGTATTGAAGAGGAAAAACCTCCAGTTACAAAGGCAGGAGGAGAGCTGCTTGTCATATCTAAGCCCCACTCCCTTTTTGGAGGCTGCTGCAGCACTGCCAGGTTCTCTTTTCCTCTGTGTGAGTGTGTCTGTTTCTGGGAGCAATCGTGATTTCTTTCTTTCTTTTCTTTCCTTTTTATTAAAAAATGTAACATTTGGGTCTTTGAAATTGAAATGGATTTCAGTCTTGCTTATATTAATTATTGATAAATGGAGCCTGAGAGACGGAGATGAAGCCTGGCATGATTAAAGACAGCCAGTTTTTAATTTTATGTCTTTCCTGGTGACAGAGGAATCCAGTTTAATAGGAGTCATTTATTAAAAGGGACTTAATCACAAGCATGCAACTTATTGGGAGTTGAGATAGAGGGGAGAAGGGAAGAGGTATGCGCTGGGGTAGGGAAGCTGCCAGTTGGGGTGGGGAATGATATTGTGGTGTATAGAGCCACTGTCTGAGTCCCAGCACATGTGGATACACAGCCTGCCTGCAAAGACAAGGGAGCTGCAGTCCAGCAAAAACAAGTAACTTCAGAGCTGCTGAATTGGGGTGGCTGATGATGGCTCTTATCTCAGCAACATTAAGGTGGCCTTGCCATTAACCAGGACACATCAGAATGGCGGTTCTTTCTTCCAAAGCATTTACAGGCTAATTAAAAGGCAAGACACAAAAGATGGGTAGTGACAGAAGAGGAGATGATATTTTCCTCTGGATGTGGGAGGAAAAATGTTCCTCTCCCTGTCAAGCTTGCTGAAAACTGTGTAGGCAGGTGGTATATTTTGTATTACTTTGCTGTTGGTGTTGCTGCTTTCAGAACGTTACTTCATGCAGCCCCTAGTGATGAAGCCAGGGTTTACTCTTCCCCAGCTGAACACTGCCTACAGGCTAGCAAAGAAGTCCAGGCTGTGAGGAGCAGAGACCATGTGTACTGACCTCACCTGATGCCATCAGTTACTGCTGCTGTGAGCTGGAGAAGCTGTGGGTGGTTGTACCAGAGTCCAGCAGGTCTGATACGGAATTGATTCCTGTGTTTTGTTTTCAACATCATTTTACTGAATTGCTGTTCTGCCTGAATTGCTAGCTCCTTTAGTGAGCTTAGCATAAAGGCTTGTATTTATGATGCAGTTTTCTTGATACCTCTGTCCTGGGATGGCCTTGGCCATAGGAGGGAGGCTTGCAGTGTTCATAAAAGACTGGAGCAATTGTTTCCTCTCTTTCTGTTGATAGAAACCCAGTCTAAAGAGATTGTGTGAATTAATAAAAGCAGGCTTGATACACAAGCAGTGGAGGACAACAAAAGGAGTGAATACAACCATGATACTCATTGAAGGGTGGCAATAGAAGGAAACACTGTTTTAAATACATCTTCTTCCCATGTAGGTTTCTTTCCTCAGTAACTGTTGTACGTTGCGTAAAAGGAGAATTACCTTCTGTAGAGATGGTTATAGCCATAACAATTGAGGGCTGAGACAAATGGTGGCTTCTGGTAAAAGGCCATGAGTTAAGGGGAAAGAACAGTGGGAGACTATCTATCAACAGATTTAAGGAGGCTTCCAATTTGGTGTCCACATCTCCGTTCCTGTATCCTACACTCATGTGGACTCCATATGGTCATCCATGCTTTTACTAAAGTGATATGAGCTACCTGAGAGGTTTTGGAGCTTCACTGTCACTTCTGTTTCTCCTGATGAGAGTATTCTTTTACTCTATGCTTTTTTCCCCTGTTTTTTAATAAAAAGAGCTCTTACCTGGACTGCTTTTTCAAAATGGGAAGAGGGATTTGGGATTGAGGGAGTGCAAGTTCCTACTTTCTTCATTTTGATATTGAAATAAGCACTGTGATTCTGGAAGTGATGAATGTCGCTCTTTCCAGAGATGTTATAAAAGCCCAGTCTTCCCTGAACCTGCCCTTTAAGGCTGCCAGTATGTTTGCTGTTTCTCTTGGGGCAGGTTCTTGAGCTACTCTTCTATACCTGTTAGGATACAGTTTCTCAGCTCTTCTGTGATATTGGTGTGTCCAGGAAGCAATCACTATGTTACTTCTCATCAGGATAGCTGTTTATACCTAAGGTAAAGGGAAGTTTCTCTCTATTCATTTCCCTTCATCATCTTTCCTTTTTCTAGTTTCTTTGATCCTGACTGAGTTGAAAGGAAGTTAGAAATACTGCAAAGAGGTAGTTAGGCAAGATGAAAAGCCTGGTGCCTGATGATCAAACGCCAGGCCCTCGAAGCCAGTCTTGTAGGTAGACTCCTGACCAGGCTGCCTGAGACCTTCATGGAAGGCTGGTCTGGCTGGGAGGGTAGAGGTTTAGTATCAGTCATGCTGTCCTTTGAATGTGATAAAGACTTCAGCCATTTCCCCAGGGCACTAATACAAAAGATTATAAAGCTGCTCTATAATTTTTGTCTATTCAGAATTTAAACTACCATCAATCATCTCAAGTTTTTAGTGTCAAATAAGACAATGTAGCCAGCTATATTATTAGGAAGAGATGTGTTTCTGAAGCAGTGCATGTCTGAGGGTACATTGGAATAACACTTAACTAGACAAGCAGTCTCTCACAGGCAATGCAATTAGAAGAGCTTAAGTTTGGGGAGGTGGACTTTTACTCAGGGAAGCTGTGCTGAAGGATATGGCCATCTACTATACTTAGAGCCTGAATATTTGGTAAGGAGGAAGGATAAATAAGGAGGAAGATTGAGCATCACCCAAATCTGTGAAAACATCTTTCAACTGCTTTAGCATGAAATGGCTACAGTGAATGGAGAACCTTGGTTGGAAGGTGGCGTGGAAAAAATCTGATCACTCCTAGTGCAGCAAACCTCTTTGGTTCTGCTCTCCTAAAATGGCATTTTGTGCTGATGCAAAGTGCTGGAGTGACCATCATAAAGGTGCATAACGCTGTGAAGGTAGAATGCAACAGCCTGGGTAGCTGGAGGGCAAGTTTCCTGCCAACTCCAATGTAATCCCTGATGGAGGTTTATCCTCAAGTGGAAGGTGTCCCAGCTTCTCTGTGGGGGACATATGGGAAAATGAGACTGTAAAACAAAGACATGGGAGGAGATGTGAGGATGAATGAGAGGGGACACAAGCAGATACAGGAGACAGCACATGGAAGGGGGACAGTCTGGGATAGGACTAAGGCTGAAGATAGTTCTTGGAGGGAGTTGTGTTATACTAGGGGGGTGCTTTGGCAGCCTGTGTGTGACCCACACTGGAACAAGGATACTCAAGGGACTGCAGCCTGTGAGGAACCTGGCCTGGAAAAGAGAAAGCAAGCAAAAAGGAAGGAAGGAAGGAAGGAAGGAAAAGAGAAGGAAAATGGTAAGAAATAGTAAGCAGCAACAAGAAAACATTATGTACCAGCCCAGTCTCCTGAGCTGTCACCTCACCCCGGGGGCTTGCAGGGAGTGTGTTCAAGAGAAGGGAAGGAGAAACTGGCTGGCATTTGTGGAGGAAGATGCATTGGATTGTAGTGGAGTTTGGGGAACTGGGAAGGAAAAAGGTTTACTTAAGTGGTTGTTTAATTGTTTGTCATCTCTGCTTTCCAATGCCTGACTCAGTAAATAGAAGTTTATGTTAATTGGCAATAAATCAAATTAAGTGAAATTCCCAAAGTCAAGATTCTTTTGCCCATGATGCTTTGGAGCATACTCTTGCCAAGTGTCTCTCCCTCAAGGTTATTCATTGCCTCCTTCACCTCATGATTTGCCTAAGTTTTAATAAGCAGTAAGGTACATTTTTAATTTTCAGGAGGCTGTAGAGCATTATGCATGTCTAGAAAGTTGTGAAGGTTCCAAACATGCTCTGTTTATTATTTCCCCCCACCCCCCAATGGTATCAAGATGAGGCTGCAAAGCTAGTGCTGGGGAAGAGATGAGAAAGAGTTTATTGACCTGCTTCACTTTGGTGCTTCTCTAAATGAAATACTAACTTGATTGCCCTTGAACTCTTATAATGCCCTTATACAACTGTGTCTAGAGGACAAAAGCAGGGCTTATTATCATGTACTGGCAAGGAACTTTAAGATAGTGACTGCACACATCATGCATTATAATATAATGAGAAGAGATTCTGGTATTGATCCCTTAACAGAGAAAGCACAGCAAGCAACATGAACGATGTATGGATTATTTCATGTCATTGAAATGCAGCCATCTCTGATGAACTACTGACACAGGCACAGATTTGGGGTACTCAGGAACACTGAGAAGGTGAAAAAAGGGCAGTGCTGTTGCACTCTGGTCTGCGTGCTAGGCTTTTCCATTTGGCATTGCATGCTCTTGACCCAAGGTTTTCTGTCATGTGTGAATTGTGCTCAGGGCCAGGCCTGGGTTTGATATAAGGCTAAGGTTGATGGGAGGATTATACAGATGATTGCTCCTTTTAGTTTTGTTTCCTAAGCAGAGATGCCAGCTTTGCATTTGAACTTACTTGGTTGCTTTCTGAAGCTTTTGTTCTAGTGCTGCAAAATTCTCCAGTTGGGTTCAAGTCCTCCTTTCCCATTGAAGTCAGCAGCCAGACTCCTCCTGCTCCAGTGAGAATGGGAATTGGAGGCACCATAGAAAATGTCTTTGTTTTGTTTTTGAGTTTTGCTTTTCATTCTAAAAAGGTCTGAATAGACAGATTCATTCCCATTTATTATAGTAATAATGACCTTTACACCAAAAAAATCATAATAATGGCCAGAAAAACCTCCAACCAGGCCATTTTGGGACCCCTGGTGCTGGAGGCCAAGTGCCTAGCCAAAAAAAAAATCACATCTCTAAATATAATTGGCTTCAGCAACAAAAAGACAGAGCAGAAGGAAGAAAGAAGTCAGCAGGTCGGATGGTGAGGTTGCAGGCGTTCATATCTAAATGGCCTCCCAATGTACCATTTTGCTCCTAATGACACAGGATTAGGAGAGTAACATGATTGAGGTTTTATCAAACATGCAATTGAACAACACAGCCCATCCCCCTCCTGTCCCTTCCTTGTTCAGCCTAAATTGCAAAGGACTTGAGGGATTTGGAAAGCCAGATTTAGCAGCTGAAAGTCATTTGCTCCTTTCCTTCCTCCTCTGGCCCCTTTTTCATTGCTCCCTCCATTTCCTATTCCCGTTTCATTCAGTAATTAACCTTTTAAGTAATCTCCCTTGCAGAGCTGGCTAAGCTGCTCTTCATTTTCCCTATTGTTGAGCTGCTTTAAGACAGAAACTAGACCAAGTGTCTTGAGTGACTGACAGGTGGAGCTATCTGAAAGGCAAAAGAGTTTAGCAGGAAGAGGGTTTGGTGTCTTCTGGTGATCAGGAAGAGAAAGTGGTGAAGGTTGTGCTTTGGGCTTGTTGTTCATTATACCCAGTGTTGCTCTTCTTAGGTAGTTGTGCTCTAAGGTTTTGCACAATGGGGGCCAAATCTGCTGCAACCTGACAGAAGTGGATAGGGTCTCAAGCAGTGTAAGCAGAAGAAGGTTTTGTTCCCCTTATTTCCTTTTCTGCAGAGGGTGGATTGTGTGTTTTAGTGTTCATGTTTTATTCTCCACTGCTCATCATTCTCCCTCTTTTTTTCTATCAGCTGCTCCCAGTTACTGTCACTCCACTCTGTCTGTAAGAGTGAATTGTCTGCAGGCAGCAGTGCATTATCAAAATGTATTCTCCCCCTTCTGTCCAGTAAGTTATCTGGGAGCAGACTGATTTTTGTACTAATTTGTTCATTATTCTAAGTTGTTAGATAACAAGTTTGTGTGACTGAATTTTAGCCTCAGGTTTCTTTGAGAATGTCTTTTTCTGAGTATCTACTCCTAATTTCCTATGCTATTTGATGGATCATTGATGCCATGTGACGCTATACCCATGCCTGTATCAGCAAGCCTAAGCTCAGTACAAGAAGTTTCATTTTTTAGCCTGTTCATTAGTTGTCTATGAATATTTATTGATTAGTATTCAATGACTCTGGTGTGCATTGAGCACTAAGGACTGTTCAGAAGATCTGCAGTGCCATTTCTGAAGAGAATGTGTACATTGAGATATGACTGGGCTCAGGATGTTCACAAATATTTTAGTATTGCCTCTTTTTGCATCTCTCTGAATAACAATCTTCATCCTTTCTCTCTTTGCATATAATTTTCTTCAACCTCGCATAAAATTTACTGGAAAAAATCTCCTTATCCTAAGCCTGTCTTTTTGAAATGAGCCACCTGATCTTGCTCTTTCTGAGACACTTGTTTTTAACTTCCATTCAATGAGTTTCATTCTGTTGAGGTGGGAGGTGCTGGCTGCATGGAGGGCATGCTGTAAAATGAAGTTGTTGATGACTAATGGTGAAACAATAAAGAATGTAAGAATCCTAGGTGAATATTCATCTGGGAACAGCTACCCTGTTGACCCCACTAGTGGCGTTCACATCTGCATAAATTGAACTGCATATAGGGAAAACAGCTGAGCTGGTGCAATGTGTTGCAGTGCAAATGAATGGAGTCTTGTGTAGCCAGAAGTCCTCATGTTGACAAGCCTGCTCTGATGTCTCTAACCTGAGAGTTATGTGTAAGCAGAGACCAAAGCTTGCTGGTGTTGGTCTATATCCCACAAAATTGATGTTCCATTTCTGAATAATCTCTTCACTGTAATCTGTTGCTCTTTTCTGCTCTGGCCTATAGACATCAGTGGATTTTGGAAGCAAATTTATTCTAGGAGTACTTCATTGTGCTCTGTGATATCAGTTGTTTATTTTCCATATTCTGCCCAGAAATATCAGTGAAGCAATGATAATGTGCAAAATATTCATTGTTATATAGCAGTGTTAGTGTTTGTAGGCTTTCTGCAGAGCAGCTGATACTAACACTCAGCACAGCCCTTTGTGGCACACGGAGGCACAATTGTCTGAAGGAGAGCAGTGGCGGTTCACTGAATAGGAGGAAGGAGAGGGGGTCTAATTCACTGCATAAAAGTTGAAAGGTGGGTTGCAGTGGCAGGACAGGAGAAGACCTGAGTGGGGATCCCAATGAATATGGAGTTTTCAGCTGGATTTGGTGATGCCTGTAGTTTCACATCAAGTTCTCATCATTTTCTGATGAAAACTCATGAAAAATCTAACGGAAACATCTTGAAACTCCTTTTGAACAAAGCAGTTTCTGGTTTTCTGTTCATACATTGACCTAACACTGTTAATCCTTGGCCTATAACAGCAATTCCTGTGTACCACAAAGATCTGTGTGGTTAATAATGATGAAGGAAAGGATCTTGCAGAACTCCTACTATTTTTTTCTGCATGCAAAATAACCCTGGGAAATAAGCCTCCTTCACATTTTAGAGCCAATTCAGAACTAATTTATTGTATTTATTTTTTAATTGCTCCCTTATGACAGCTAACACAAGCATTCCACATAATCCTTAAGATTTGTCTGATGCTCTTGTAGCCAAATATGAGAGTGGTATTATTTTCCTGCTCCCCAGGTGATCATCTTCTGACATGCTCATCTTAAAAGAGAATGTAAGTTTCTTGGGGCAGGAAATTATACTTTTGTTTTGAGCCTGCATTTAAGTGTGATTAAAATAACCCTTGTACTTAGTTTCACCTGGTAAGTTGGCCCTTTCTGATTCAGATGGTTGTCACTGCAAGGAACTGGATTTTCTTTTCTTGGTATTCTGTCAAGACTTCTGTCATGTTTTTGAACTGAAATTGTTGGAGACATTCTGTTCTTGCCTTTGTTCATTCCCTAAGTTTGCTTCTTTTTTTTTTCCCTTCATAGGTAAGTCTTTGTACTTTCTAATCCTCTCCTGATTGTCTTGAAAGTAATGGTAAGTTACTGAATTCTAATTCTTTTTACAATGACATCACTATGTAGCTTGCATTGGCAACAAATGCCATTGTCCTATGTGTGTCTGTGATAAGGTTGGGAGGGGGGAAAAGAGGTGACCAGAGATGTACAGCTTGTTCTGAGTCGTAGCCACAGTTAAGCATCTTGATGCTGTTGAAAGTAGTTGTGAATGCCAGTATCTCGCTGTAACTAATTAGCAGCCATCAAGTTATGCCCAAGTATTGGAGCATCTTGCAATCCAGATTGAATCACCTACAGATTTCATGACTACCGGAGAAGGCAGCAGGCAATGTGTGTTCTGGAGTTGAAGGAGGGGATATTTGTTGGGGGCAGAGTGTTAGTATTAATAAGATTCTGGCATGTTATATATTGTTATAGTTGTGATGGTATTGTATAGGTTGCAAAACACTAAGAAGCTGTTGTTGGGTGGCAAGGAAGATGGTATGTTCACATGGGAAAGGAAATTAGCAGAGTTGTTCAGTTTCCAGAGGAGTTCTTGTGTTCATCAGAAACTTAATATGTTCCATTTGGCAGCTGTCCTGTCCTTTACAGTGACAACTGAGCTCTGCTGAAGGTCTGGTAAGTCAGACTAAAAAGGCAAGACTATAATGCAGTCTGGACTGGACTGGACTGCAAACATGCATCATTCTCAGGTCAGCCTGTTGACCTCAAATGGGTGATAGAAGGCAGGTCACACGTGTCTCAGCTTATGTTGACATATGTAGTCTGAGAGGGGTAAGCAGGTTGTTTCCTTAGAAGAAGCTTTTGTTCTGTATCTTGAGCCTTGTTCAGACTAAAATAACCAGTGTAGGGCACTTTTAGAGTTACTTGGTTTTTTTTTTTTTGAGTAAAATTCTTCATCTTACATGTAAACCTCCAAGATTGCCTCATTGTCTGTGATAAAATGTACTAATACTTGTGANTTTTAGAATAAATTAACCAGTGTAGGGCACTTTTAGAGTTACTTGGTTTTTTTTTTTTTGAGTAAAATTCTTCATCTTACATGTAAACCTCCAAGATTGCCTCATTGTCTGTGATAAAATGTACTAATACTTGTGATGTACTCAGGTTAAATAAGTAAATAAAGTTTGTAGAATTAAGAGATTACTTTTCATTGTCAGTTACTCTACTGGAGACTTTGTCCCTCACCAGCAATTTCACTTGCAGCAACTGAGGCGTCTAGTTTCTGATCAGACATTCCAGTCCCTAACTTGGCAGGCAAGAGTTGTTACCTGGCATGGTGGCAATAGCAAAATGTCTAATCCAAGTGTGGTCTGGCAACATGATTATGGCTTTGTAATGAATTCTTAAAAGCCTTATTAAAATAAAATAAACCTTATCTCTTGAGTAAGCACTTAATTTAGTGTTGCAAAGAGCAGGTGGGCACTTGGGTGACCCAGATCCTGTGTAAAAACATGCTGTGGTTTCGTGTCTTTCATAATGTGCAGTTCATAGTCTGGGTTTGGTCTGGTGCTGAAATCAACAGCAAATCTTTCTTTATTAAATGTATCTTTCTGCATTTTCCCCCTGGTCCATGATACTCATGCATACAGAAAGGAGTAAACGCAACTCAGCCAAGTTTGTCATCTATCCTAGTATTTCAAACTCCATTAGAATCAAAAGGTTAGAGACACTGTTTTCAATGTAGTATAGGACAAAACTCTGTTGTGTGGCCGCAAAGGGAGAGTAAATCAAAGTGCCTAAAATGACATTAAAGACTAGGGACTAAACTCTCTAAAAGCACCTCAGCTGCTCAGGAGCTTGTCTTCCGGAAAATCAAAGGACTTGGGGATTTGAGTTCCTTTTTGAAAATGGGACTTGTTGTTTGAAAGCTACTTTTGAAAATACACTCTATGCATTTAGAAACTTGTTAATTCTGGACCTATTGAACAGACTTTGAAAGACAGTTCTGGTTGTTCTGATGTTCGGGGTACTGTGGTTTGTTAGTACTTGTACATAGTCTGCTGATCAAGGGAAAAACCTCCAGGGCAACTGGTGTAGGGTGACTTTGCCATATAGCAAGATGCTGTGGGATGGTTCTTAGTGCAACATAGGACACATGGAAACCTCTGGATTATCCAGTCCAGCTCTTATTCTTGTGTAATATTCTCTTCATAAATATGCAGCTGTATTGGGGTGGATTCCCTAATACTGAAGTTGGAAGTCCCTGTCTAATCTCACTTATCTGAAGGCTTAAAAGCCTCTTTTTAATTCCCAGTCTATTCATGGCCAGTTAACATCCATATGTTTTTATGTCAATATGATCTCTTAGTTTAAAGAGCTCTTTTTCCTCCCTGGTGCTTACCCATCTGAGAAGTTTATAGTCTGTAATCATATACCCCTTCATCTCTTGCTACCTCTTTTTTCCTGTCTTCCTGTGTGCTTGCACTGGGAACAGAGGGAAAGGTCTCATCTGAGCTGATGCAATGCTGTCTTGACAAGATATTGGGCAGCCATGACGCAGCTGAGCAAATCCTCACCTCAGCCTGATCTATCGCTTGTACGTGGCAGAACAAGGCTATAAAACCTGCAACCCTGTGCTGCTACAACAGTGCTAAAGTGGCCAGATGGATGTCAACCTAGCAATATAAGGGCTTCCAAATCTGTACAGTGACATCTGATGGCATATTTAGTGCTGGTACTCAGATGGACTTTGCTGCGATGTTTCTTGACCACAGCTGTTAGTCTGTGAGTTTCCTTTAGTAATGAATCACAAAGAGGTACTGGGAGTGGATGTAGAGTTGTAAGTTATTGCTCTGCAAATATCTTTCTTTCTCTTTGGTTTCTAAATTACCTGCTTATGATTTTAGGGATTGCAAGTTGGTGGGAGTGCTGTGCCTAAGGGTTATTTGTGCTTTTGGAAATCTCCTCCATAAAGCAGTTCCCAGTCAGCCTTTCAGGGATGAGTTTTCTTTGGGGGTTCTGTAGATACATGTCCAGAGCCTGACAAGTCACTTTATGACTATATGTTGGCATCTGATGTGAAGGTGGATTCTGAAAAACACACAAAATGTGGTACCTTGCTGTGCCTTTAGAGAGCTAGTGATTTTTGTTTGCGTTGGTGCTCTGGTCTGTTTTTTACCTCTGAATTTTTCTAAACAGGCATTATGCAAAGCCTGAGTTAGAGCGAGTTCCAGTCAATTTCATGTACCTTAGGCACTATTGCACTGCTGAAAATACCACTGAGTTCTACAAAGTCTGTTCTATTCCAGAGCTCAATGCAATTATATCCTGACCATCAGGATCAACAAATGGCTCCTATAATACCTCTGGTTATATTCTTATTTACAGACAATTTTACTCACTTTTGTTTTATGCTGCCTGTAATTCCTTTTCAGGTTTACAGATAACACCAGCATTCAGATGTAGCACTNCAATGCAATTATATCCTGACCATCAGGATCAACAAATGGCTCCTATAATACCTCTGGTTATATTCTTATTTACAGACAATTTTACTCACTTTTGTTTTATGCTGCCTGTAATTCCTTTTCAGGTTTACAGATAACAGTGCTCAGATGTAGCACTGGTATCCTTCCATTCTGCTTCTCTTTTTGTGCTCTTTTCTACAGAATTAGTGTGAACCTATGGAGGAGTGACTTCACAAGCAGAAAAATGAATTTCAGCAGAGGAGCTCACAAAGAAAAAGTGATCTTTCTGAAAGTTCATGATAGAGTCTCAAGCAGAAATAGCATGGTGTTAGGTAGTGAGCAGAACACTGCTCTGCTGGATAAATTACCCCTCCCTATGGAGGTACTGGGATGTATGCCGAATAATAATACAGTTAAGGGGGTGGAGGGAAGGATGTGCTATTAGCTGTTCCAGATATGATGAGTATTTCTGGGAAGGGTTGCTGGATATCCCTGACCCTTCACTGCTGGTCCATCCCTGCTGCTGGTAAGCGTAGATTAGGCAGTTGTTGCTCAGTGTATCATATTAATCTACTGCGATTAATCTACAGAGTCTGTTGCCAAACAGCTAGTGCCTGCTAAGCTGTTTCTTGCAGGAGCCAGGTGGGCTTGTTGGCAAGAACCACTCTTTTAACAGCAGGAAGTGCCAGTTCAGATTGAATCACATGCAACCCACCAACCACCCCAGCACTGAAAGAAACACTGATCCTGTGTTGCATAGAAATGTTCTACCATCACAGGGGCCTGAGGTCTCCAAGCCATTTCATTGCTGCTTGAGGCCACGGATTTTCTTGGCAACTGCATACAGGGGTGAGGTCTTGCTAAGAAAACACAAGTAGTGTCAGGGAGTGTGGCTGAGGGTTCAGCCTGGGGATGATGCTTTGGCCGAAGAGCAAGGAATAAATATGGGGGTTTTGGCATATTTTTAGGTCTTCCACTCGAAGCACAATGAGGTGAACTTGCAATGTACTTGCAATGACACCATTATATGTATGGAATTAGGATCCATTTTCCCAGCTCATGCCCTGCAGTTCAAATTGTGCATTGTCTGCAGTGATTCTCAGCTTCATGTTTCTAAGCTCTAACATGTGCTTGTGTTGGAGCATGTGCTAAACTCTGACCTGCAGTCATGGCAAACTGCATAACCACAAAAGACTGGGCCCACAGCGCCTAACATGCACAAAAGAGCTGTGTTCAGGATGCACCTCTGAGTGTTGCTTCCTAGTGGGTAACTGTGGGAATAAGAAGCTTGGTTTTGTAAGGCCTTCAGTAACTGCTGTCCATTAGTATCTGGCATCAGTCAAGTGATGCTGTAGCAATAGCTGTGGGTTACAAGGCTCCTGTAAGGTCATGTACTAGAGGAAAAGGAGGGGAAAGATCAGCATCTGGTGTTTAGGATGCACTTTATTCCTTTCTCATGCCATTCCTGCTTTCTCCTCTTGCCTGTTTCTTCCTCTGTCCTTCTTTCATGACTCTAATGTCTGTTTGTTAAAATAATAATTTTTTTCTCTGCATGAGCTTCTGTCATTAGATAAAAGGTCATGGTTATAATATGAATCTGGAACCATAAATACAGTGCAAAATAGATTGAAATGCACACAGCAAAGAGGGTTACCAATTAAAACCCACTTTGCCGAGCTTGCACCAAACAGCCAGCCACACAGCCTCTGATTTCTCTTTGCTTATAATTAGCTGCCATTGAAAGTTAATTACTTTCAGGATTGAAAGAAGTGAAAATAAAAAGGGGAAAAAAAATCTTTCAGGAAGTTGTGCCTAAACCAGATATTTTCTTGGGAAGTTTTTTGCGTAGCACCCATTCCAATGCACATGAAAATCCAATTCAGGTTCTCCATGTCCTAGAAAGTAAAGATGGAAAAGGGATGTGTGAGTATATCTGGCACCTAGGATTTGTTCTTGGGTTACTTTGAAGGGTTATTGCCTCTGGAGCCTCTTCCAGAGGCATATTGAGATTCCAGCTGAGATACCTGGGGCACTGGTATGAAGTGAAGAATAGGTATCACAGAAAACCAGAAGCTCTGCTCCCTGTTTAAGAGCATGTCTTCAGGACCCATTCCAACAGACCATTCCCATCCAGTACAGAGGACCTTCTGGCAAGGAGTTCCCTTAACCTATCTTGAGTGCCTCAGATGGTGATGGTCTTATTGAGCCTCTTTTCCCATCCTGTGAGCTGAATTTTAAAATGGATTATCTGTGACAAGTTTTCCTGAATTAATTCCTTCCACATTTTTTAGCTTGCTTGTGGGAGAAAGGCGGGTTGCTACAGTGCAATAATGAGGTGTCTACACGTAGAATTATGGAATGGTTTGGGTTGAAAAGGACATTAAGGTCATCCAGTTCGATTTCCCCTGCAGGGACACCTCATCCTGGACTATAAAGGCTTCCTAGAGTCATGCTGGGATACCTACTCTAGGTAAAGCATACATCAGTCACAAATGCCTTCTTTTGAGTTGTTGGGAGTTTATATGTGCAAGTGACAGGATTAAGTATTCTAAAATGCAATCCTTTGTTATATAATGCATCAGTGATACTTCATACAAAGGGAAAAAAAAAAACCAGACAACAGCTAAAGGCTGGGGAGAGACTGGGATTTCCAGTGCTGGTTGTTACTGATGCCTCTCATTTCAATCCCTATACTTGAAAGCACTGTTTGTTTTCAGCAGTTCTTGCTGTGCTTTCTAGGGATTGGGCTCTTCCAATGTGTTTTCAAGGTGAGCATCTATGCTTTCAAGGCACTGCTGGCTGGATCAATCTCCATAAGGGACTGTGTGCACCTCCTCTGTAATAAGCTGCAAGCATCTTGGAAAGGGGGAGAGAAACAAGTGCTATCTCTCTACAGAGGCAGTAAATTAAACTTCTAATGGAAGAAGGCAGGCATAAGTCTCACATTCCTCATATTCACTCAAGATCCATGAATCAAACAGATATTTTCATCTATCACATGATCATTAATTGTATCAGTAGACTACCCTCCACTGCAGGTGGAGCCTTTTTATATTTAAGAGAACATGACAGGTTGTGTTAATTCCAGAACAGAACCATGTTCTCACTGCTTAAAGCATGGGGAATAATGTTCTAAATGCCTAGTGTGAATTTTCTACCAGCACAAGATCTTACTAGCGATTCCTGAGCTAAAAGGAAGCCGTTCTGATTCCAAATTGTTGTATAAGGGCTGTGTTTGTATCATATTACACTTTAGACTTCTACTGGCACCATAACATGGAAATACTCAGAAGACTGGGAAAAAAGGGAGCATGGAAAATGTATGCTGAGTACTTGAGTAAGATATTCAAGTAGAAAAGGGAGAAAGATGCTTTATGAAGGTAGAGGAGCAATAGCTGATAGAGTTGATAAACTTTCCCTTTTTCTTTCTGAAAAGAGAATGTTAAGATTGGTACAACTGAGGGCTAAAACTTTTTCCCTTCTCTTTTTTTAATAGTCCATCTCATGGTTTTTATGTAAGGGAAAGACTTGGGAGAAATGCAATAGTCTTGTTAGACAGCAAGGCAACAACCTGTTTAGGAGCGAACTGGTACCCCTACTCAGTGCTGAAACCCAGACCTAGAATGCAGACTTCTAGAAAAAGCTTGTTCAGTGAAAGGGGTATATGGAATGGGTTTATGGGAATAGTTATCCCATGTGAGCATCCATGTGATGGACACTGGTAGCTTGTGACATTTCTGTCAGGAGAAAGAAGCAGGATTTGTAGTCTTAGGCACTAGCTGTAGTCAGAGCTGTTTCTTGGCATTGCTTCACAGCAGAAAAATATGGGAGAGTATCTGGACCACATATACATCCTCTGACCTTTGGTGACAGTATTAACTGCAG
>NDXB01004154.1:53527-68992 GCA_002631895.1 Agapornis roseicollis | reverse complement strand
GTCCCTGCCCATGGCAGGGGGGTTGGAACTGGATGTTCTGAAGGTCCTTTCCAACCCTGACTGCTCTGTGATTCTAAGGGTGGCAGGTCCGGGGCAGGACATGAGGGGAGCACGGCCATCGCTCTGGATGCTGTGGGCCTTTGAGGGCTGGCGGCTGTTGAAGAGCACCATGAGGCGGAGGTGGGGAGGAGAGAAGTGATGAGGCACTTGGTGGGTTACCTGCTGTAGATTGCAGTATGTTGGTAGTAACCTGACTGTCTGGAGTAGTGTTTGTGGTATGGTTGCCCTGTTGCGTGAAGCAGGGCTGTGATACCCAAAACACTGACGTGTGGGGACATCTTGATCTGTGTAAATGAGCTTTGCCATCTCCTTACCTGAGCTCTTGATGAACTGACTTATGCTGGGTGCTGTGCTTGCTCCTTGGAGCATTGTTTTTGAAAGCCTGTGTAATAAACATACACTTTTAAATTTAGGCTGAATTGTGGCTTTGCAAGCAGTAGTATGGAGCGTCCATCCAGCTAGGCAAGGTATCTGAAACTAAATAGCACGATGGATGTGTTTTCCTGCCCATTCTCATCTGGTACATGACACCCCACAGCCCTTCGCAGGGGAATGCCTGTTTTATTAGACACCATGTAGCTTCAGCAGCCATTACTTTTAAAGGCCACTTCTGCATGTGAAATACTGTTATTTCCCTACCCAGTGAGAAAGCTGAAGGAAGGATGAAGAGCATGACAGGGATGTAGAAGCACTCATAGTGCTGGTGAGGAGCAGTGTGCCAGGGAACTCTTTCTACAGAGGGATAAGCTGGATCTTTATTCAGGACCTCAGTTTTGATTCTAGGGGCACTGTGCCATGGCAGTGCAACTCTCTTCCTACAGCTGAATATGAGTTCTTTACTTAAAGAACCCTTTTACCACCCTAATGTTGGCCATGAAGAGCCTGGAGAACTTGAGATCTCCTGAGAAAATGTTGTGTTAGGTTGCAGACCTCTGGCACTGCTGGCCAGAGAATGGCTTTCCTATATCATCCCTTAAATTCTTAACACTAAATTGTATTTGATCTTGCATCAGTAAAGCATTAGTTCTTTTTTTTGGAAGGTCACATAGACCACATTAATTTTGTCTCTGAACCGAACAGCTTCTATTCTTATCTGTTTTAGAAACAGCCACATGGATAGTTTCAGAATACATTTAACAGTATGTTGCCTATCTTTTTTCTTAGGTAGTTATGAGAGAAGACAGCATTTTCCCTCTCCCACTGCAGTTGCTGTGCATACAGGTAAGTGGGACTCTAAAATGTAGGACTTACAGTCCACACACCTTGCTGGGGACTGAACTGTTGGAACAAGTCCAGGGGAGGGCCATGAGGATGAGCAGGGACCTCTTGTATGAAGACAGGCTGGGAAAGTTGGGGCTGTTCAGCCTGGGGAAGAGAAGGCTGCGTGGAGACCTCAGAGCAGCTTCCAGAGTCTAAAGGGGGCCTATAGGGATGCTGGGGAGGGGCTCTTCATTAGGGACTGCAGTGACAGGACAAGGGGGAACCAAACTGAAANCATTAGGGACTGCAGTGACAGGACAAGGGGGAACGGGTTCAAACTGAAACAGGGGAGGTTTAGATTGGATCTAAGGAAGAAATTCTTTGCTGTGAGGGTGCTGAGGCACTGGAATGGGTTGGCCAGGGAGGTTGTGAGTGCTCCATCCCTGGCAGCGTTGAAGGCCAGGTTGGATGAAGCCTTGGGTGCCATGGTTTAGTGTGGGGTGTCCCTGCTTATGGCAGAGTGGTTGGAACTGGATGATCTTAAGGTCCTTTCCAACCCTAACTATTCTATGATTCTATGAAGTACAGAAGCAACAACATGTTGTGATAGAGAAAATTTAGATTGGCTATGTTTTTAGGACGTTTTTCATGCTGGACTATGTAACAAGTTACCTTTTGATACTTACTCTCCTGCTCCAGAAAGGTTCCTTTAAAGCCTGTATGTCATTTTTTACAGATACAACTTTGAAGTGTTAGATTGTCTCTAAGGTATTGGCTTCTATTAGTGTAAATCTGTACTTATGTCCCCTAATGTATTTTGGAATTTGACTGTTTCATGCTTACAGGAAGCAGCACAGACATTTCTAATAATCTAATGAATACAAATAGTAGCATCCATTACTTACATGTACTGACAGCAGCACTTAGTAAGTGTTGAATGCATTGCAATATCTGCCATGTAAAGAGGACTGAATTTAACTTGTTGGATCATGGATTAAATCAAAAATTGTCTGAATTTGTCATCTAGGGAAACACTGTCTGTGCCACACAACTGCAATGGGTTCTTTTCAGTCTAGAAAAGGAAAAGCAGGAAAGAGCAGAAACATCATTTTGGATGGTGTATGAAAGCCAACGAGCATGGATCTTATACTTGGCTTCAGACACACTTGTACATTTGCTGAAGTACCATATTCTGCCAGGGATAGTTCTCAATCCTTTAAATGGAGGTAGTGGACTCTGTTCATGATGTTGTAGCTCAGATATTTCCTACTGAGGCCACTGGAAATTTTACTGATGTAAGATAGCAGGATTTAGACCCTTGGAAACATTGAGAAGGGTATGAGGTATGTGAATGAGCTGCTCAGCAGCAGAACAACTTATTTACATACCTGAAATGTCTGAAGATGTCATGTAAGAAGCAGTCAAACCATTCATCCTTTCTTGCTGAACATACAACATGGTGTTGCTGAGGCCAACCCTTTGCAGCAGTCACTGACAGTGCTGTCTGTTGAGGCAGCCCTGCGAGGCTGGCCCCTGATTACTTGCTTTTGGCTCCTTCCGCAAATGGTGCACTCTATTCCCTGCTGCTTTAGTGAACTCTCTGTCACATCTCAGTTTTTGCTTTCCTTAAACCCCACAGTTTTCATACATTCTTTAACTCCAATGTGTTTATGACTTAAATGTTCACATTTTTTCTTCCTGGCAGGGCTTGTTGCCACCCCCCCATATTGTCCTCAAAAACCCAAGGATAGGTAGGCTGGAGGAAGACTGTGTGTGGTTAAAATGTCACTGCACTCCAACTAATTCTGGCTGCTAGAGTTGTCCCTGGGGGCCATAGACAGCTGGACATAATTTAGAGCAGGCTGAGATTGATACTAGAGGCAAGCCCGAAAATGAGGAAAACAAAATTGCAGTTTAATCTCTTCTACTCCCAGATCTGACCCCCTTTTCCTGTTTCAAACAGAGCTTGCAAGAACACAAAATGAAGCACACAGAGAATTTAAGCAACTTGTATTTGTCAGCTCTGGGGACTATCATTGTCAATTTGAGATGATTTCTTTTCCCGAGCACGTCATATCGAGTAACACTGGAGTTGTCTAAACTAAGAGCTGGAATGGTGGAGATGTTATTTTCCTGTTGGACTCACAGGAATTCTCGAACATAAATTATTTTGATAACATGACAGGCTGCCTCTCTGCCACACTGCCTGCAAATGTCAAAATGTTTTCCACATTTCGACTTGGAAATGACACAGTGCTGGTGAAGGATAAATTGAGAAGAATTATGTACCTGACTTTATTGCTGTTTAAATATGACAAATGTTGAACTTTTATTTGAGGTAAGATTCTGTGAGTTTATTTACCCTCAAGGGAGGTACCTTGAGCATATTGCATGTGGTGTGAGGTGTTACTGTACTGCAGACTTCATTTGAAAGAACTGTGTCAGCAGATTACTCTCACCTTTCACAGAGAACTAACAGTGGGAGGTAAAGATGTGCCATATCGGTTCCTGATCATAGACATTGGAATTACAAGGAGTTAAAAAGGACCAAAATGTCAGAAGCAAAGGAGGTAGAACATATTCCCTCCTTCTTAAGCCTCTCATTGAAATACAAGTTTGTTGTTATTACTTGTTTGCTGCTTTGTATTACCGTAGTGTGATACATGGGTGATACAAACACATCATCAAAGAAAACTTCTGCCCCATAATTCTTGCAGTTTGGTAAGGAAAAACACACGCAAAGGTTGGATTAGGAAATTTAGTAGCCTGGAATTTCAGCCTTTAGTTTGCTCAGGTTGTCTCCTGTACAAGAGCTCTTGCATGAGTTTTGTTGTGCTGAGGCCTTTGGCTAACTTAGGCTAACCTGTGATTTCATTTCTGAATGCTGAACAATGCTCTGAGGATATTCAAGTCCAATGTTGTTGCCATTTTTAATTTGAACTTTCCCTAAGGAAGCAGCATGTGGTTTGTGTGCAATTTCTCAGCATGCAGTTTGCTTTGCTGCTGCAATTTATCGGGTGTGATATCTGTATGTGTCTGTAAACTCCAGCAGAAATTGGAATGCCCAGGGAATGGAGTGACTGTGTTTGTACCAGAGTCCTTTGACGGTGGAAACAAATGCGAGTGAGAGCGAGTGAATGAGGAAGGCATCTCCCCAGAGCCTGTCCATCTTCCTCTGTTGTACAGCTATAATAAATCAGTAAATCACAGGGCTTCAGAAGTGTGAGTTTTATCTGAAAAGAAGCCCAGAAGGGAGGATGTAATAGTGTGGGGAGGGATGGGTCCATTTCACTTTGCATGTGTGGCTTGTCACCTCTTGTGTCTTAGGGAGTTATTATTTTTCATGACTGCAAACCACTCCTGTTTGTACTTGTGTGGTGTTAACTTCAGGCTTCCCATTGAAAAACGAGAGAACGTGGTTTACAGGGCTCTTCTCAGTGTTTCCAAAGGCAAAACTTTGAGGTCCAACTTAACGAAAGTTTACTCACAAACTCATAATGTCTGTTTTCATGGATTAACCATACAGGTCAAGATGTTTAAATGTGGTAAGAGTTTCAGGTATGACAAATTTGGGCCTTAACTTAAATTGCGGCACTATTGCTGTGAAGGTTTTATTTTGCAAAGCAATTGTACTTGGAATTTTAGCAGTCTTCCTATCTACAAGAAGCCTGGAGAGGGGCTTGGGACAAGGGCCTGTAGGGACAGGACACAGGGAATGGCTTGAACCTGCCAGAACAGGGCAGCCTGAGCTGAGCTCTGAGGCAGAAGCTGTTCCCTGGGGGGGGTGCTGAGGCGCTGGCCCAGGGTGATGGCCCAGAGAAGCTGTGGCTGCCCCATCCCTGGCAGTTCTGGAGGCCAGGTTGGACACAGGGGCTTGGAGCAAGCTGCTCCAGTGGAAGGGGTCCCTGCCCGTGGGAGCAGGGGTTGGAGCTGGAGGAGCTTGAAGGTCCCTTCCAACCCAAACCAGGTTGGGGTTCTATGATTCTATGATCTCTTGCTTGTACAGGTGTTACTAACTCATTCAGTCATTTTACTCTGTGTAGCAGCTCTATTCCATTGCCCTCTCTACTTCTGGAAGAGCAGCGTTGCTGCATGCAGGAGTTTAATTCTGTTGCTGTAACTGGGATTCGACCAGTTTGGTTAAAATGAGAATTGTCTAGAACCTATTCACAGGCCTGCAGCCCATCTGAGGAACAGAAAATCTTCCTGATATTCAAAATAGTACCTGGAACATGGAGCTTTCTTCTGACTCAGCTGTGTCAGTGCAGTTCCTTGCTCTGGTTAAGAGGCAAAATAGGAACGCCAGAATTCAGGTCCAGTATTACCCAGAATATGCTAGAGGCAGTCTTCATCTCTCATTTTGGCTTCTTGTGAAGCTTTGTGCAAACCCATTTAATCTATTTAAGTGTTCACACACCGTGTAGGCAAGACCCTCAGTGATATGCTTTAGTGATGGTCTTGGCAATCCTGGGGTAGTGGTTGAACTTGATGATCTTAAAGGTCTTTTCTGACCTCAGTGATTCTATGATTCTATTTCTTGGTACCCTCTCTGTGAAATGAAGAAAATCTCACAGGGAAGTGAGGTGAATGCATTCATTTTACATATCCAGGATTTCCAGACAGTTCATTGTCTTAGATACCCAGATCCCTTTCAAAGTCAGTGCAATTTGGATACTTCTCTATGAGGTTGACTTCAGGCAGCAGTGATGGGGCCTGTCTTAGGGACCTTGCCATTGACTCAGCTGAAAGTAGAATCAGGCAGAGCTTCATCTACTGCAGCATCCATGTTTCAAAGAGGAAAATGAGTGTGGATAAGTAAAAACTGTGTCTTCTCTTTATGTTCCCTCCACACAGGAAATCAGTTTTCCCTTCCTCTGAGCAGGAGGTGTCTCTTCTTGTCGTATAGTCCTTTTGTTTCTGAGAAAGGCAAATGTGAGCTGATTGGAATAGGACATAGAACACTCCTGAGTTTCAGAAAGTGCTGGACACCTTCAAAGCAGACATCTCTATTTCAAAAGCTGAACCCAATGCTTTCTGCAGAACCTTGGGGACCTAGAATGGAGTGTGGGAGTGTGGTGATCTTTCAGCACAATGAAAATGAGCCATCTCAGAAAGGCTGCTGCGGAAGAAGACCTTAGAAGAACAGGTTGGTAGGGCAGAGTTGCTACATCGGGATCAGTACATAGGCTAAACAGTATTTTGGTATCATAAGCATCTTCTGAACTCTCTGAGTTTGCTTTCCTTTCCCTTTGAGAAGAAGTTATTGATACCAGAAAAGCAGTAGCATTTCTTATTCATGTTGTGTGGGGTTGAACTTGGCAAACAACCTGCCCAGTTAACCTGTTCATTACTGTCCTGAGACACAACGTTTCTGGTGAATAGCTGCATGTTAATACCAAAGGATATAGATGTCAGAGCACTTTAATTCCCTGGAATATTAAACTTAGTGCTGGTCTGCTTGCTGCCATACAGAAAGCAGAAGAAAAATAATAGTGGGAGATTAAAGTGGATATCCTCTCACCCCTCTTTGCAGATACATGCTGTAGAAAGGCATCAGAATTCTGGAAAAGCAAAAAGCCTGGAAGATGATACAGCTGAAAGCTGGCAATGAGAAGTCCATATCCCTGTATGCTCCCAAAATGTGCTCTGGAGGAGTTTAACCACATCAGGGAAAAGCTTTGTTCTGGGAGTGAGACAGAGGGAGCACCACTGCTCTAAGACATTGAGGTATCCTTTTAAGTGGCTGCAGAGCAATGCCAAACATTTCATCTGCGTAACAAGCGCGCACATAACTTACAATATATACTTATTTTACGTTATGTGCAACATGGGGATTCTTTCTTTATTAATCAGTTCAAGTTCTCATTCTGGGGAAGCCCAAAGCCCTGACAAATGAATTCCTGCTCATTCGCACCTGACTGTGTTTTAAGAGCTATGAAAAGTTAGAAGCCTGCTAGCACCAGAAGTGATAAAACCCCCAAATAATCTGATGAACACAAAGAAGACCAAATGCCCCTCTCCACCCCCATCCCGAGCAGCCCAGTGTAGTTCAGTTAACTTGCTTATGTCACTCGAGAAACCTCAGAGCTCTGTTTTGCCAACAATAGTCTCAGTGTGTAAGGGGCTGGGGGCCTCTTTGGCACCACAGCTGCAGGTCGTAAATACAGTTCTGGAGATTATGATATTAAAGTGTCCCTTTTGGAGGCTGCAGAGCAATGCCTGAGGTATTGCCTCCTGCCTCCAAGGAGCCTGGTTGCTCCCAGGGCTGTCAGGTGTCAGTATGGAGCACACTTGGAGAGGTTCTCACATGGGGATTACTTCTTCACAAACATGGTATTTCTGCCCTTTCCTGTGTTAGCCAGAGAGGGTAACAGCCTTCCACTATCTGAAGGGGGCTACAAGGATGCTGGGGAGGGACTCTTCATCAGGGACTGTAGTGACAGGACAAGGGGTGATGGGTTCAAACTGAAACGGGGGAAGTTCAGGTTAGATACAAAGAAGAAGTCCTGTACTATGAGGGTGCTGAGGCGCTGGCACAGGTTGCCCAAAGAAGTGGTAAATCCTCCATCCCTGGCAATATTCAAGGCCAGTTTGGACAGAGGTTCGGGCAACATGGTCTAGTGTGAGGTGTCCCTGCCCATGGCAGGCGGTTGGAACTGAATGATCTTAAGGTCCCTTCCAGCCCAAACCATTCTATAATTCTATGATTTCCTGCAGAAGGCTCTTGGACTTTGTTTGAAGTGGTTTGCTGAACATGGGTTCAGTGTCCAGAAGGTAAAGGATGGGTGCATGCTTCAAGAAAGGCACTGTGTGCAGATCAAGTCACAGCTGGAGCACCAGCCTGTCCTTGTGTCCTTCCACACATTCATAAACCAGTAACAAAAAGAGAAGGGGGCAGGTGGAAAAAATCACTTGCACCAGTGCGAAGGAGAGGAATGTGTTTACCTGGGTCCTACTCACTGTCTGACCCAGACTTACTTCCAGATTCTTTTATCCCATTTTATGTCAAAAGGTTCTTGCTTTCCAGCTCCATTACTCTTGAAAAATGCAATGTTTGACAGCACTTTAAACAGTGAGTTATGCCTGCAGAAATGTTCACTTCTGGAAGCAACAATTACAGTCTGTCAGAATTTTCGGCTGTGGTTATTTATGCTCACATTCATGATTCATTTCTCAAATGTGTATCTCTAAGAGGGAACAGACTTTTTCCATATAAATTCGGCTTCTGCAAGAAACCACTTGAGCAGGAAAAGCAAAACTGATTGAGCTTGCCTGTGCTTTCCTCAAATCAAAGGAGAGCTCTTAGTTCAGCATCTTGTCAGCGAATTGTGGCTGAGTTATTAACAATCTGTCTCAGTTATTAAGTACCTGGAATTTATAAATCTTTCAGGGAGGCATTTAATATACAAATCCGTGGAGCTCCTGACTGCTATCTCTCAGCAAGCTGTGGACACTAAGAAATGTGTCATCTTGAAGGCGTAGTAATAGGACAAGGGATGATGGGTTCAAATTTAAACAGGGGATGTTCAGGTTAGATCTAAGGAAGTTCTTCCCTGGGAGGGTGCTGAGGCGCTGGCCCAGGGTGATGGCCCAGAGAAGCTGTGGCTGCCCCATCCCTGGCAGTGCTCAAGGCCAGGTTGGACACAGGGGCTTGGAGCAAGCTGCTCCAGTGGAAGGGGTCCCTGCCCATGGGAACAGGGCTTGGAGCTGGATGATCTTAAGATCCTCTCCAACCCAAACCATTCTAGGATTCTATATAAGAATTAAGCCTGTTGATGTAGGTTGTTTGATTGATTGCTGTAAAACTGCTTTTTTGGCACTTGTTGCTTTAGGACAGGGGTCAGATTCTGTCTCTGCCTTGCACTGGAGATGTGTTGAACCTTGTGTGGTCTGACTGAGGTGGGTTAAGAGCCTGTTCTATTTTTGTAACTGTGCAAAATGGCTTTTGGGGACATTTGTAGTTGCTGCTAGCTTGTAAATTCCTTGCTTCCTTAAAGGGGAAAGCGCTAAACCAAGGGAGGTGACTGTGGCACTGCAACTATTTGGAAGGACCTTTCCTTATTTTCCCCAGGCTTTTGTTCAGTCCCCTTTGTTACGCTGATTCAAAAGAAGCGTCGATTCAGAATTGGCACTCACCCTGTGTGAGAGAAGAATGTAACTGGTGTCTGTGAGTGTGTGTGGATTATCTTGTACGTGTATCACAGGATCAGTGAAAACTCAGGCCAGGGGGGCTTCAAGTAACAGGCGCTGTACTCTGAACTCTGACAGTCACTGTCCAAGCACTTGAGACTGCTCTGCCATCGAGGCCTTACCTCATCAACAGGGCCACGTCCTAGAAGGGAGTTCCTTGTGTTTAATACAGTCATTTCTCCTAGAAAGTCTACAAAGATAACATTTAATTCTGTCATCTTTAACGTTGGTTTTGTGAGGACAGCACCTGAATCTTACAGGTAGCACTAGAGGAAAATGAGTTTTCTTAGAACTACGAAGTAATCCTGTGAATGGGTGAAAACCTTCTAGTGACATCTGTAAGAGGACTATAAACCAGTCTTCCCAGATCTTCCAGCTTCCTGCCTTCCGTCAAAGATCTTCCTTCCTCCCATAATTAGCAGAAAACTGTAGGAGATGTGTGATTTTGTTCTCTGAAGGTGGAGTTGAGTGGTTCCACAACGTGCCTTTAGAGCTAATAATGATTCAAAGTTAACAGTCACGTAACATTTATTTTAGAACAAACCTGCATAACAAATAATTCTGTGTAGGAACTCACAGCTTATGCCTTTGCACAGGGCATTCATTTGGATGGAATTAGTTCTGGACACACTTTGTCCACTTAACTTCAGTTTCCATCTCCAACATGGCCGTTGTTATTTAGTAAAAGCCTCCTGTGATGCAGGAAGTGTATTTATGATGTAGGCCTGAAGTGTAGCAAGTTGTGATGGCTAAAGGTGGCCCCTATGGGCTGGGTTTATATTGCCAGAACACACTCTGTTGTGTAAGTCCCATTTAGCACAGGTAGGTGCAGGGTAAGGAGAGCATCTCTGCACCAGAACAGATCTTTACTTGGGGTGGATTAGCAGTTTGTCAGCTCTAGGTTTTAGATGTTTTTAGGTGTGCACCTTAGAAAGGTGAATAAGAGCAATTGCAATACTTCATTTGGAGTCAGGTCTTTCACTGCTGCCTATTTGGAATGATTAGAGAAAGAATATCATGAAGGCATGGGAGAAAGTGGGATGGATTTGTTTGCAGTCATCTTTAGCAGAGAAAAGCTTTGACTTTCTCCTTCATTTTCCAGGAGCAAATGAAGATCACATCAATTTCCTTCTCAGAAGAAGTAGGGGTTTTGTCTACTTTAAGATCCGAACAAGGTCTTTACTCTCATTTGGCAATATGTGACACAGCACCCCTTGAGCATCAGGCTATGTATGGCATTAATCACCTTGTGATGCTCTGAACAGCAGTAATAACTGTTAGGGATCCTAACAGTAATTTTACTAATTTGAATGTAAAGCATGTGAACAGTGTAAGTGAATTAGGCGATAATACTCAATAGAGATGTTTGCTCACAATTTAACATCTCGTTCTCAAGCTATTAGTTGTTTACTGATCTGCAGCAATGAAGTGCTAAAAGCTAAATACTGTGAAATGTTAAACTTTGATGAAAGATATGAAGACAGAAATGGTTTCTTTTGCCAACACTGTGGTCACCAGCAGTGCCCTGACCTGATTACTTAAGCTGATGTTTTTCCTCAAGCTGTCATGAATCAGTAATGATCAAGTTTTGCAATACTCAATGATTCTCTTGTGAATAGCAAAAGGATTTGTTGTTGTAGGTTGGTCTGTTGTGAAAAGAAGTGTTCAGCTCTTGCATCTGCAAGGTCTATACAGTATGTTTTGCTGCTTTTTTGCCTATGGAATGCCATAACAAATCTCCTGAAGAGTTCCACAAAATGTGAGGAAAATTCAATCTGGCCTAATGCAGAAGTGACCCCTCTGGTATCTTTTAAATCAACTTTTGTGTCAGTGTGTTTTTCCATTCATGGTTGGAAGATAGCCAGTACAAGGATTCAATTATAGGGCTTGACTTGTAGGCCTTCTAATAGGAAAAGGAACCTGTACAACATATTATTGTTATTAGTGGGGTGTTCTCATAGTAATTTAATACAGTAGTCCCAGAAAACATTCCCTTTTCCCTTGCACTGAGTGTGGTGTGATTGAGGAGGTGTGTTGCCAATGGGGTCAGGAGAGGGACTAGGTCCCTGGGTGAAGCTGGAAATTCAATGCATGCTTCCGATGATTGTGGTGGCATTATCCTACCAGTAATCCTTGCAGCTCCTGACTGGTTTTTGTGAGAAGAAAGAGACCAAAATGAGGGGAACTTCTCAGTTAAAGGGAATGAAAGGTGCATTTTAATCATTTAAAAAGATGGCAAAACCTTGTGGGGCTTATCTGAAAGATGCTTTTGGTTTATGTCCATGCAGATCCGTGGCTAGAGCCCTGCGGGAATCAGACTTTGCTTCAAGCTATATGTGAAGTTCCTGTGGAGCCAGCCCTTTCCCAAAGCTCATAGAAGGAATGCAGCTGAGTATGAGGTAAGTGGGACTGCTCCCCCCATGTGGCAGAGCTCCTGTGAGCTGATTGACAGCAATCATTTGTTGGCTGATGGCTGAGCCTTAAAGGGGAGAACATACAAACAAGCAAATCTAAATGCAGATGTTGATTTGAGGACATGGTCTGACACTGGTGGAGCTTTATCCAGTTGATAGCAGGGAAAAAAATAAGAAAGGAAAAGCCAGAGGAAATTTGAACCAGGCAGTTCTGTTCTGATGCAAATTGCTTAACATAGATTTGTGGTTTTAAGTATATGTGCACATTAAAAGAATGCTGACCTTTAAAACCATGGTTTCCTATAAATTGCTATTGTTGCTGTTCAACGCATATAGACTTATGAGCAGCAGAAATACCATAAGCCTATGGGATTGGGAATGCACCATGGAAACAAACAGCACCCTGGCAAAATAAAGAGCTGTTTCCTCCATGGTGCTCTCCATTAAAAAGTCAACTCGGCATAGTTCCTCCTGAAATCCACATACCTCTCAAAGCGAAATGTATGATAAACTGGTGAATTAGATGGTAACCACTGTGCTTTGCTTTAAAACAGTAACGGCTTTGATAAGGTTCCTCAGCCGAAGTTATAGGTTGTGGATCCATAATGTAGGAATGCAATGAAATTCATTCCTCGTTGAGATAATGGAGATCTGGAGATGTAGAGCTGCCCTCTAGTGTCGCAATGGAGGTATAAGGTGTGCTCCACTGGTCGGGGAGCAGAATGTGTACTGGAAGAAGGCAAAGAAAGACGTGCAAATATCTCTGAAGGGATTCTATAGCTGCAATTCAAATGTCAAACCAGCAGTGGAGAAGGTGTAATGTTAGACATAGAGCACAGGCATGGTGCCTTCCGCTGGGGTCTTTCACAAGTCTCATACCATATGAAGTACAGAAGAGCTCCATAAGCTTTATATCCAGGGCTTGTTCCAGAAATCCTCCATGTGTTAAAGGAGTTTGAATTTAGACCTTAGCTTCAGCTCATTTTGGGCAGAGAGATCACCTGTGGAACTGGGATGGAGCTTCACAGCTGAACTTGCCCTAATGTAGGCCTGTTGAAATCAATGGCTTTGTCCAAGGTTATTCTTTTCTAGATGAAAGAACTCTTCCCTGAATGCTACATTACTCTCCTTCACTTCTAGTTTGCATAGTCTTCTGCTGTGGTTCATGAAGAAAGGAACCTTCATGCATGAAATGAGCCAAAATTATGACTCCTCTGAACAGACTCACCTTAAAAAGGAAGATAATGTCTTTATGGAGAGTGCCAGCATATTCTAACCTAGTATATGCAATTAAGCTAATTTTCCTCTTGTTTAAACTGTGGTTGTAACTACTCCACCCCCTTAGGTCAATTTACTTCTTCAAAATGGCATGAAAAAGAATCAGTTACATAAGTGATGTAGCAAGCTCTTACATACAAACATTGTGTCCTTTGGGAAACTTCATTTGTTGCCTTGTCAGAGCAATTAACTAACCCTCTATGATACAGCTCCTTGGAAAAGCCTGTGAATGTAATGGTTGCAGGGGTGTCTTTCCATGGGACTGGTTAGTCAGGGTTAAACCTTTCTGTCCTGGTACAGTGTTTTCTGAAGCTGCTGTTGTATCTTCATTTCTGTACAAAACGGGGGTTATGTTTCAATTTGGCAACCTAGCAAGCCCAGGAATTCTAAATGCAATGTTTTGTCTTAAGGTTCAGGTTCTGGGAATAACAGGGTGTTTCAGATTCACAAAGAGCATGGCAAGGGGGGATTTGGGAGTAGGTGCATTACTCCAGTGTAGGTTTTGAGATGACAGTGGATATATGTGCAAGAGAAGAGTGAGACACAGAGGAGAAGGGTATGGAAGGCTCTTGTTGAGAAGTTTCTTTGTGTGTGTTAATATCGGTGCGCATAAAAGTAGAAGTAAAGATAATATTGACTACAAACTGGTTTAACCAATGGTTACTCCCTGTGTAGAGCCTTCAAAAGAGCAAAATGAAAGGGAAGGCTTCTGCTCGGGGTAGTCAGTGTGATAAGCAGAGTCTGAAGAGAGGTGATAAATCAGGTTTTCTTTAATCCACACTTACTGGGTACATCTCCCTCTTATTCATGTTTCCTACAGCCTCTTTTGTTTTCCTCTTAATGAATGCAATGCTTACAAGGCAAAAATCAGTTTTCTGGGTACAGAAGTCCTGAAGATGTGGATAGACCTGTGGACATACATGTACACATTGTGAAAAGCACATGCATATGTGCCTACACACAGAAAGAACACATGCAGCTGTGTAAGGGCCTCTGCTCTCTTTGTCTCCATGGGTTCTTTAGAGGCTTCTCTGTGCTAAGCTACACAAAGCAGATTTGGAGAAAGGTGAAGGATTAGGTAGCTCAATGGAGCTACTCCTTCCCCCATGTTGTGAGCCATAATTACGAAAGATGATGTTGCTCCAGGTTATCTCTGGGATTAGGAGCTAAAAGAATCCCTTGTAATGTGCATCTAATGGAGCTGTGTAACTGGCAGTCAGCGTGTGGTGCTGGAGGCCACAGCCAAAGGACCCTCCAGAAAGTCCTGACCTTCTCTAAATCACTGCAAATGAGGCAAAATCTCTTCTTCAGTGGGCTGATGTTGACTGATGTCTGTGACTGTCCTGTTCAAGTGCAACTCTCTTGCTTTTAGTGTGAGAATGGACATCTCGGCTCAGTCCTGCTGGTCAGAAAGTTCTTTGGCCTGTCCTGAATCTGATTGAAGAGGATGATGGTAGTATCTAACACTGATTTTTGATGTGGGGAGATGCAGATACTCCACAGAAGATACTTAGTGATTTCCCAGACACTTAGAGGCAGACATGGGATGGACACTTCCAGGGATAGCTAAGTCCAGTTAGACTCTGTGGTAATGATCATAGAGTAGAGTATCTGTTAGTTCATATGCACTATACTGATGCATATGTCATGTGCTTATGTTAACAGCCTGAGTCTTTAAAACTTACCAGTCTCTGTGCTTAGGTTAGGCTCAAGCACATGGCAGTTGAAGCTGGTACACATGCTTTGGGGCAATAGTGACATAGTAATTCGATAATACTGTATTACCTCTGTCCCTTCATGTGGGATATTTTGTTTCCCGTCTCACAATGCAACATATCCAGGAGCAGGTGTTGCTTTCCTTGCTTTTCACATCTGTTGCCATCACCCATACTTGCCACCCTTGTGTTCAGTGTTCCCCTCTGTTACTGTGCTACGATGCTTCTCATTGATGAGAGTTAAGAAAGTAGTTCAGGATATCTAAAACAAAAGAAAAGAGTCAACAGAGGAGCAAACAACTGCTTTGTGCTTAGGAACATCTTCACCTTTCATCAAGCCTTCCAGAACTGCTCTGAGGCTGGAACATGAAGCTATTGCTGGCTCCTATGGTGCCTGTTTTACTTTGTGTGAGAAATTTGATGCAGATTATATCTTCACCAGACTACCTGTGGAGGTTCATTTGCATGAGAACAACACTTAGAGTATCCCTCAGGCATATGGTAGAAGATGCAGAATCTCTAGGGAAGCTCATATTGCCCTGTAGATACATAGCCAAGAATATAACTTAGATCCCAAGGGAAGGCACAATCTCGTTCAGGCATTCAGT
>NDXB01004154.1:0-53498 GCA_002631895.1 Agapornis roseicollis | reverse complement strand
GGGGGGGGGGGGGGGGGGGGGGGGGGGGGGGGGGGGGGGGGGGGGGGGGGGGGGGGGGGGGGGTGGGGTGGGGAGGGGTTGGGGGGGGGGGGGGGGGGGGGGGGGGGGGGGGGTATCACCTCTGCAGTGGGGCTTGCTGTGGGTTCCAGCAGGGGAAGAGCTGTCAGCGTCATGGGCTGTGATTTGTTTTCTGCACAGGCTTGGCAGGTCTCCACAAACACCAGGTATCTGTCTAACTGAATTTGCAAGTTCCTCCAGCTGCCCTGGGGAGCTTGTAAGTTCCTTGAACCTCATTCCTGCCCCCATGGACGTTGCAAGCTGTGACTGCTCTGCCAGCATTGCTGGTGAGTTCCAAGAACCCCACATACTAGATTCACAGAAATTACAGCCCTGCAGGCCACACTGGTCAAACGAGAAATGTTTTGGACTTTCCTAAACTTTAGCTGTTCCTCCATGTAATTTACAAGTTCCAATTGTGCATCTACGTAAAGGACTTTGGCACAAACAGCTGGAGTTGTTGGTGGTTACAGGCTCAGCCAGCGCAGTGCATAAGCAGCGCTTGGGGAATTTGCAGTGCTGATGGTTTCTCAGCAGAGCTTGTAAACCTGGGGGTCTCTGGACAAAACGGTTTTGAAACTGCCCTTTCTGTTGATTTAGCAGAGGAGATGCTGCTCTTGTGCTCCTTGGGCTTCAGGGATGGGGTATAATCTATCACATCATTCAATGACCTTTGCTTTTATTGGAGCCTGAAACTGTGATTCATGGAGACAATAAATTCTGCCTCTCAACTGGCAAGTTTTGAAACCTCTCCGTAATGTCTTGATGTGGCAGAAAGGAAATGTAAAAGTCGTTATCTGTGAATGAGAATATCAATTCTGTGAGGTTTCTGCAGAAGGATGTAGATGACAGAAGTCTGTAGCTTTTGTCAGAAGGTTTTCCTCTGGTGAGACCAGATGTGCTGTATTTGATGGCAAAGGGGGGGGGGGAAGGATTTTCAGTTTTATCAGGTTAGGGTAACTTGGCTCAAAACACGTGCTACCCTGATGTTTTGTCTCACAACATCCAGAAGTTACTTATTAACTGTAGTACTGCTTTTAGGAAGAAGTAACACTCCAGTTTCCTCAGCAGAGCTAATATTTGAAGCATCTCTAGCAAAAGAAATAGGAAGATGCTGAACTTTCCTTATGGACAGCATGCACTCTATTAAAAAACAGCTTGGATCTAAGGATCCTACATAATCTTGTTGCCTTTTCCCACCATCAGGAGGTAGAAACAACTGTTTATTTGTGCAAAATGGTGGAAGATGCTCCTTGTTCTTTCATGAAATTTGGAGTCTGGACTTGCAACTTTAACATTCAACACCATTTTTTGTGTGTGTGGTTATGTGTGTAGGTGTTCATATACAGTGTAAGTTGATGTGAACCAGCAGAGTTTGTTACATATATAGAAATAATGTGGCTGCCAGGAGAGATTGGAAAATGATGGGAGAAACTAAGAAACTTCTAGACAGAGGATGAAAAATTGATCAAAACAGGATGTTATTTATATCTGGAAAACTCTTCCTACAGGCTAAGGATTTAGAGCCCCCTGTGACATGGAATAGCATTCCTGAGCCCACTACCTGAAACCAAGAAGTGCTGGGATGCATCTCTGCATCTGTCAGCACCTGCAGTGCCTGAGAAAGATTTGTGTCCTGTATTATAACAATTGATATCCTTTATTGTAGTAAGTATTACAGCTAAACTAAATCCTGTGGTCCTGTTTGCTGGTGTGTGCTCACTGAGCAAATGGTGCTTTCAGAGTATAGGTGGGTGCCTGAGCAAACACAGTTGCAGAACTGGGAAGTGTCTAGTTTTGTGTTTGCTGTTGGCTCCGTGGAGTGTGTGCCACGGTGTGGTTACACTGCACTGCCAAAGGCACTGTTGGAGTTGCACACTGCCACATACATCCTTTTCTTCTATGTACATTATTACCTAAAACTGTGCTTATGTCATCAGGCAAACAACGGTAGAGACCAGAAAGGAGGCTGCTGGTCAGATCTGCCCTTCCAGGGTCTGCCTTTGTGTTCTTGTAGGTACGAGCAGGGCAGCTCCAAGGATATCACAGGATTGTGGGGAGAGCAAAGAAAATGATTGATCACATAAAATCTCCTGGAAATGCTTCCCTCATAAAGAGCTGTCCTCTGTTAGCTGACACACAGGTTGTTAATCTTTCCCCTTCCTCTAAAACAGGGAACGTGGCAATATATCTTTATGGCAGAGCAGTTTTTCTGTGTCCACAGGCTCACTCACTGTGACTCTGTGTATTGGATTAGTTGAGCTGTGTGCCGCTGTAACCTCCTGTGGCCATCTTCTGATGTTAACTCCTTCTTCCAAACATTGTGGGCTGTCACCTCATCTCCTGGGTGGCTGCTCTGCACATCTTTTTTCCATTATATTAGTAGTCAATGAACCAGCAGTTGTGAATGTTCAGCATCCCTCTCTCTTGACTGGCAACTCTTCCTCTCCTTCATAGTTAGTGAGTGAATAGAATTTGCTGAAAGGAGCAGGAAGGCAGCTCTCCAGTGGTTTGAGCACTGGACTTGATGTGCATGACACTGAAGTTGATTTAGTCAAAGCTATCAATGTATAAAACTTGCCTCATGTTTTCCCTTTTTGGTTGAAGTCTCACTTTACAAGCTTATTGTATATATACAAGTATATATATATATACAACTATAATGATTGCAACTGTTGAGAGTAATTAAACTTCAAAGCTATGTTACTACAGACTCAGCAAGAACACCCAAAAGCAGAAGAATTTGCAGTAAAGACTATACAGATCCATCCTTAACTAGTCCACAGTGAGCAGGGATTATGTAGCAGTGATAGCATTTGCTGTACAGAGGATCCCTGCAAAATCTAGACATAAAGGACTGCACAGAGGACAGTGCACAGCTGAATGTTCCAGGATTATGATTCTGGGGTTTTCTCTATTTCTTTTAATAGCCATGGCTTTTCCTTAAAGGGTGTAGCTGAAAATCGTTTTAGATAAGCAGGACTCTTCAGTGCAGGGTTTTGCCTTGACAGTCATCTGTAAAAAATGTGAGCTGATGTTTCATTCCAGGATAATGAGCAAAAGGCCTGATTCTGCTGTTAGATTTGGGTTTATGAATCATCAAAAAGTGCATTAACCTATGTGTGTGGGTGGCTTCCAGCAGCCTGTGCCCCGGGCTGTTGCTCCATCAGGACTGAAGAGTCATCCAAAAGGGTGGACAGCTTTGTGCTCCTTCCCTGCCTGTGCTGAGAAATGGTCCAAGTGGGAGGTGGATTGACCAAAACTAGGGAGGCTGAGGACCTCCGTGCTAGTTACTCATACCCTACTGTGAAATGGGCACCTCTGGAGCACAGTTCTTGGGTGTAACTTATGTCATGAGCCTGATGGAATAAATATGGCATCTAAACATCTCCAAGTATGTGGTCAGGAGAGAGAGGGGCCTGTCATTTAAAACATCTTTCTACTTGCTGAGATATTTGGGCAGAAATTCAAGAGATGTGTAAACTTCTCTGCTCGGCTTCTCTGTGTCCCTAGAGTAGGGGTTACAGATCCTCTTTTTTGGTGCAGTGACCTGTTTCAGCAGTCACCTTTTCTTTGCTCATTGCCTGGGCTTCTTCTTATCCCTATGCTTTTTTGTTTCTTTGTTCTTTCTCCTGTTTCCAGCAGGAATTGTGGAATAGTGTGGTAAAATCTACACAGACTTTTAGGAACAAGCACTAGTTTTGATATATATGCTTGAAAGAAACTCTACTGAGCAGAGATACAAAATGAAGTGATTCGAGGTTTAGATTGGATATGAGGAAGAAGTTCTTTCCTGTGAGGGTGGTGAGGCACTGGAATGGGTTGGGCAGGGAGGTTGTGAGTGCTCCATCCCTGGCAGTGTTCAAGGCCAGGTTGGATGAAGCCTTGGGTGCCATGGTTTAGTGTGAGGTGTCCCTGCTTATGGCAGGGGGGTTGGAACTGGATGATCTTAAGGTCCTTTCCAACCCTAACTATTCTATGATTCTATGATTCATTACTATGTATAGTTAAACTGTGAAATTCGTTGACTTGATATTGTGAATGCTGCAGCTTACATGGGTTTAAGGACATACAAGATAGTTCATGAAAAATAGGCTTGTTAGGGATGCTAAATGGGAATGTATGTCTTGGGGAGTTCACCAGCCACAAATTCTTGGAGCCTGAAAGAGCACTGGGCAAGTACCACTGTGTTTATCTTGTTCCTGCACATTGTTTTAGTTACTGACAGGTGAATAGCTGGATCTTTGGTCTGACACCACTGCAGTAGTTTTTATTGTAGGGAACACACGCCTACAATAAGTGCCTCATTTTATCTTTGTATAGATTCCTAGGAAATTCCAGCCTGGATTTTATTGCCTCCAAAAGCAGTGGGAGCAGAGTGGGAGATTCTACCCATTAGTGTGTAATTGCTGGCTTATCAAATACTTCCTCCTCCTTCCCTCTTCATTTTGCTTCCAGGTCATACCTGTCACAAACGAATGTGATGCCCTGTGGTTAACAAACCTGGTGGAGCATCACATTTGCTTGCTGCCTTCTGGCAGAGGCTGACCCAGGGGGTGGGAGCAAGTAATGGAAAGGCTCTCTTTCCCTCTGAGAAGAAGGTTTCCTAGGGCAAGAAGTACTGGATACTCTCTTGGCAGTGAGATAAAGATAAGTAAGGAGAAATACGGTTAATGCCATTTTTGGGGGGCTGTCACTGCAGGCTGATGAGATGGTAGCTGAACTGGGATTGAAGTGAGAAAGGGGAGGAAAAGGAGTAATGGAAGAAGAGTAGATGGTCCCTTTTTGCTACCTTATGTTTCCAGGAGCTTCAGTGAGGGAGCTCAGGAGCTGGCCCTAAGCATTCAGCAGGGAGGAGGGAGGCAAAGAAGTGCTGAAAAGGCAAAGTGAGAGGAGTCCATCGCTGGCTGCTGGTGGGGATGCAGAGTGAGACCTTCTCAAGCCCTCTGCCCTGTGTTTATACTGTGAAACATCATGCTTAAATGATGTTTCCAACCATGCATCTTTCTGTTAAGTATGTTTGTTCTGTCTTTCTGCAAATCCTCTCTGGGGGATGCATAGACATTATTGGGGTTCTGAGAAGCCCTGTGGTTTGTTTTCACTGTAAAGCTGTTCCCCTCCCTCCCTGAATCAGCTGAGTTCCCATGGGGGAGGCTTCCTTCCTCACCCACTCAGATCAGTTGCTCTCTGCAGGCTGCGGATGCTCTCAGCCTGATGCTGTGTGCAGCAGCAGCCGTGGCTTTTCTCTGCTGCAGCAAGTGTTGCCTCTTGGTGCTGCCTCCCCTGAGGGATCATTAGCAGGGCGGAGGCTATTTTCTTTCCTAGAAACAGGAAGAGAAGAAGAGGATGAGAGATGGGAGGCCTAAACAATGTAGAATTAGATTACAGTATGAGCTCAACAACATCAGCTCCCTTCAGTCTTCCCACCCATTTGCTCTCTCATGGAATTTCTCTTTAGGCTGACCAGGATCTGAAGGTACCTATAATACCAGGCTGATTCCTAGGTGGATATTTGGGACCAAAGGAAAGGATCTGCCAGTCCCACTCCCCAGTACTGGAAAGTCTAGAGTATAGGAACTGTACATTGAGCTGCACAGATAACTTGATGATGTTAACAGCCCCATATGAGTAGGTTTCAGAGCACTCTAGATCTGCTCTAAATGGAGTATAGTCACCTTGAAGTCTAGTAAATGAAGATAAAACCTAAAAGGACTAATAACTTTTTCAGCTTTTGTTGTAAGAGCTCTCTTTTTCTCTCTTTCCCCCCGCCTTTCCCTTCTTTGTGGCTGTATGGCCACAAAGTTCACAGAGTGCATTCACATTTAGCAAAACTGAAGTTTATGGCTTGTTTTAAAACACAAGTTTTGTTAAAGATTGACCAAAGAAAAGGAAAAGTGGCTTTATAGAACTAGGAAAACCAGCTGTGTGCTTTGTGGCTGTAACATTTCTGAGCAGGATGGACTCTTACTGGTTAGGGTTGGCACAGCCTCTGTCTAAATGACAGTCTTTGACAAGAGAGGCCTGTAACTGTGTGCCATGGGCTCAGAATGTGAGTGGCACCAGGCACTGCTGATTACAGACAGCTCAGTTCTTTCTGACGTCTCAAATATACCTGTGCTCGTTGATGTATGGACATGGGGGAAGCTGCTAAAATGGCCACAACACCTACCCAGTGTCTGTCATGTAATTCTGCACACATGTGTGTGGTGATGGATCACTTCTGCTCCTGTGTCTGCACATTGCCAGCTGCCCAGGTTAGTGTATCTCCTGCAGAAATAGCTTGTGGGTCAATAAGCATAATAAAAGGGACCCATTTCTCCCCTCTCCAGATAAAATACTGAATGCATCTATAACTATTAATTATTACTACTAATTATTTCATCCTTTCATTGCTAGCTTCTTTCTGCAGCACTTGTTCCTCACATTTTATGTATGCTTGGCCTGTGGAACTATGCCACTCACTCACGCATGACGTGCTGGATACTTTTTGATGCTAGAAAAGGTCAAAATAAAGTAATAAATGAAAATGTTTGGTTTATTCCCCCTTGAACACAAGTGTTTTAAAACAAAGATAGCCAATAGAGAGAATATACATGAAAGGACAGTGGGTTTAAGTCTTGGTAGTCTTGAAATATTCCCCCAAGAAGGGATAAAAAAAGGGCTAAGAAACTGCTGTGGTTTCTTTCAGCCTGTTCCCTCAGAACCGGAGTGCCATCTCCATGTGCAGGAATCTGGGATCTGCATGAAAGGAGGAGACTCTAGGCCACAGTTGAATCTGATCCCAGCTACAAACCAACACAGGTGGTGTTGGTTCCCTTAGGGGCTGGAGTAAGTTCTGTGTCACTGCATAAACTGGAGCGTTGTGAAACTGGCACTTACCTTTCTGACCTTGCAGACAACATCTGCTTACTCAGGCTTCTTGTCTTACTCCTAAAATTGCTCTTGCCACAAGCCAGGTTTCCTGCCTTTCCAAAGGTGCTCCGTGTCTCTGCATGCACGGCGGCACCTTTAGACTGCTGCTGTGCTATGCAAATTCCTCCCTCTGTGGAATGGTTCGCTCTGAGGATTTAACCTGTGGACCTGTGCCAGAGCTTCTCATCTCTGAATACATGGATTCTGGATTGAGGATTTGAATACAGATTTTGCTTCCTACCAACGTAACATAATGAAACACACCTTCGGGTGATAAAGCACCTACCATTTGTAGGGACTGAGCTGAGCTCCAGATCCCTGTTCTTATTCAAAGTTTGTAGCCAAGCTAATCTCTAAGTAGAAAGAATAGATAAAACTCATGAGGAGACAGCCAGGAAGTTGTATTTAAAGTCTCTGAGCTTCAGCTCTGAATAAGAACAATGAGTAAGCAATGTCAGTTGACTGTTGTATCATAATTAAGTTCTTAGGCATCCACTTTCCCCTCAGAGAACTGTGGAGGTGAAGTTCTTCCTGTCCGAGTGCCGGTGAGGCTTACCTTTGTGAGCAGTTAATACATGTACGTTCACTGACAGCTTTGATATCCTGCTGTACATCTCCCTGCTTCACTTTATCCACATTCCTGCTGTAGGTTGGTGATCACAACTTCATGTGGGATGAGATACGCTCAAAATAGAGATACGAGACCTCCAACATATCCATGGAAGTACTGGAGGGTCTGGATGCTTTGCTCTGAGCCAATGCTCAGCTGAGAAGTTGTGGTGTTAATGGAAACTGTGTTCTGAGGGCTGTGTTCTTCAGGTGAGGTCCAAGTCAAGGCTCGGGTTACTTTTGTGGATGCAAGAACCCACAGAGCTGCAAAGATTTGACAACTCAGTATTTAATAAGTGGCCTATTACTTACCCAGATGTCATACGCTATTAAGATTGGATATAGTTCATTCAGTTCTGAGGGAGTTGTGCTTTGCTGTGTGCCAGTTCAGTACGGCTTTTGTTGCATCAGGGAAGAAAAGATTCGTCTCTACTTTTTCATTTGGTCTCATGCATCAGTATGCATATTTAGTGCAGATATAATAATACTTCAAAACAGGTTGTAAATCATTTTCCAGCACTTTCAAATAAGAGATATTATAAGTGACTATTATCACTAACTATATTTTGGGTATGGCTTATAAATATGAAGAGAAATACACTGTTGAGGTAACCACCTCAAGCAAGAACAGTCTCTTCCTTACATTTCCAGTCCAGTTCTAATTGCACTGCCCTTATGTGGGAGGGACTGAGGTGTCCCACTGAACAGCACCAGTACCCTTATATTTCCCTCTGAAGTGAATACTGGTTGTAAGAGACCTGCCAAGTTGTCGGTAGGTGGACATTTAGCACCTATCTCACTGCAATATTGCAGCTATTCATGTTGGAACCTCCGAGATGCTTGTTTAGATGCTGAAGGCAATGCATTAGGAACTGATGGTGACTGGATATTATCCAATCAGTTCCTGATGCAGTATCTGCGACATCAAAAACTCTGCAGTGGTTTTGGTTGCATCCTAATTTTTAGCCTTGCAATGTTCCCATTTAATGTCTTTAAATCTTAAACTTCAGATGTTGAAGCTTTACAAGTGTATGAGGAAGAAAACTGCTCAGTTGCACCACTCAGGATTGTAGGAAACTTATGTCTTTCACCCAAGAATTAAGTATTACCAAGAACCCTTCTAGGTAGCACTCTTGAGAGCATTGTGCATCTTACACAAGTTTTACTTCATTAAAAATTGTGGGTGGTTGGTTGAACAGTTTAATACAGGTTAGTTAGCAAGTGTGTTCTGCTTCTCAAACTGCAGGAAAGGATGTAGGCTTGCAGCAGGGCGAGCCTGCACCTTCACCAGGTGTTTGACTTGTGACATTCATGAGAGACTGTAACCTTATGCCAGCGCGTATGGGCTTTCTGTGTGCAGCATTTTGGCTCTGGGAACTACAGACCTAATGTTACTGTCCTACTTCTCACCCATTCTCTGGATATAGAAAAAACACTACATTTGAAAGGGGTAATCTGGTTTCAGACCTGAGCCTTGATAAGGAGCCTCTGTATTTCCTCTGGATGAGTGTGTGCCAGGTATGTCTGCCTGTTTGTTGTAGATGTTACTGTGCTGAGAAGCACACACAATAGAAGGAGTGTTTTAGGAGGTCATTACAGCTCTCAGACACCAAGATTTCTGCTTTCACCCACTTCTGTTGGTAAGAATGAAGTCAGTGATTTTGGAGATAGTCGGGTTTGTATTTCTGTTACACTGGTAGGGAGGGTCAGTCAGGTTAGAGCTGCCTGTAATATGCCACAACAGAGGCTGACACAGCAACATCATTCTTGTGCCAACTCTTCCCACTCTGCCTCATTCACACCTTAGATCAGTTCTAAGATGTAGTTAATTCTTTTTCTAGTTAAAATCAGTGTCTCCTGGGTTTCAAGGCTGAAAATGAGGCCTGGTTGAATACGCATCAAACATTTGACCAAAAGCCATGTTTAGCCACCAAATGTTTTGTTATTTTTTTCTAATACCTCCAGATCTATTTGTAAGAATCAGCAAAATGAACTTGAAATGCATCTTCAGATTGTGTTCTGTTCTTGTCAGCTGTTAAGAGTGTCAGTCCATAGTCCAGGAGCATATATATAAAAGCTTGTAACTCCTTTTGTTTCTGCTTGCATGGCACAGATGCCATGCAGTGTGCTAGGTCTGTCTTAAAATACTCTGCCCTCTGTGTCCCACAGTGATTTAGGTACTTCCATTAACATGAACTTTGGGTGTGGAAGGAAGATGCTTACAGTAAATGGTGGAATGTAAAGAATATTTTGTAGGGGAAACCAAACCGTATCTAGTGACATCTGGTGACTAATGAGAGTGATAACTGAGTCCATATAAACATCAGGAACACTTTCACATCAGAGGTACTCCATTAGCAGCTATAAGGAAGAAATAGCATCACTCCACCAGGGCTCTTCCACATAGGGCACTTCCATCTCAGAATGATTTTCTTCTTTAATTTTTCAGGACTAAAAGGAACTTGTGTCATACCCATGTTTTCCTGAGCACCAACTTCTGCACATCAGGGAGCCATCTTTTGTCAGGTTCCTTTCATCCTTAGTGGGATGTAAATACTTTCTGGCAGACTACAGATGCTCCATGAAACCTCACACAGAAATAAAACTGAGGGAGACATCCCTAAGGATTGGCCATCTGGAGCTTTCAGCCATAAAACTGTGCTGAAATGAATATGATTACATGCATGTATATAATACTCCTTTCTGCTGGGTATCCATAGGCTGACTAAAGGCATTTAATGTTAACGGGAACTTTGCACTGATTTTTGTATCTTTAGGCCAGGCTGTAAATTGCAAGCGCTGTAAAGATGAGTGATAATATTATAGTTGTGGCTAAGGAGCTTAACAGCTTAGGAAAATATGTGAATGGCATTTGGAGTGTCTCTGCTTAACATGATACTGAATCTGAGGTTCAGCATAACAGGATTTGTGGTTGATTACTTGGTAGTTTGCAAACTGAAATCATCTTTCATATCCAGCCAGAGTTAATGGTGACTTTATAGGGGCACTGTGATGATTTCTTAAATACATAGGGTTGATTTAGAGACAGAAGATACTGCTTTAATCCTTATTTGTAATGGTATTTCTAATCACATTTTAAAGGCAAGCAAGAGTGAAATGAGATCTCCATAAAGGAAGTTGTGTATCTCAGTTTCCACACATCACACTAATGCTTGGTACCATAAATACATAGATGTGATAGCAGTGTTTATGAGATGGGAGGTAATCATCTGTTCCTCTCCAACATGTGAACTTCAGCTTTAAAAAGTTGCAAGGATCTGAACTGGTTTGAGCTGGGACATTACCAAGATCATAAATGTGGGGAAAACTGATTGCAGTTGTTTTGGGTAATGGAACATTCAGTGTAGACGGTAGTTATGGTAGAACAGGGATCTTTGAACCTGTGACAGGACAGGGATGAGGTGCAAAGTCTGGGCACAGAACTTCATCTGAAAAAGATGTGAAGGATTAAACACTGAAGAGCCATCGCCTGCCCCACAGGTTGGTGCTAGAGCAGTGTTTTCAGGAGGTATTTTCACCAGCAACGTGTTCACTGGGGTTGAAATGAGATGTGATGCCAGCAGAATTTGTTAACCCAGCTAACACAGCTACTGTGCTGCAGTGGTGAAGCGGGGAGGGTAGGGGTTACCAAAGCAAGATCTGGAGCTCAGTGTACTTAATGGTTTGAGTAAACCACGAGCTTCATCTTGTGTGCATGGTGTGTTTGGATTTTGTGTACTGCAACAGTATCTCTTGGTTGTGTGATTTAGGTGCCCCACAGGTCTGCTAATCCATTAGAGCAAAGAAATTGCTGTGTTTAGCATAATCCCAGGTACAACTGTGAGAGAGTTAGGAACTGCTCACAGTTGCCAGCTGAGATTAAGCCAATTCACAGCCGTCCAGGTTAGGCCTGCAAGTGGATTCATGTCAGCTAAGCTCCTTCTCTGAATGTCCTACACAGGAAAAAATGGCATAATTCCACAAACAACACCTGGAATTGTGAAGATCTGTCATTAAAACATTTAGGGTCTCCGTTCGTCTTCTCTGAGAGAAGTATTATTAAGCAACTCCATTTGTTGAACTGAGAACTAGTTTATTTGGTGATCTTTGGCATGCCCCAATCTGCGTGTAGACTGATAAAGCAGACTTGTTCCTTCTGGTTCAGCCTCTGATTATTTGTCTTCTCTTGCATATAATGGGGAATATAATAAAATAGAAATTCAAGGGAATTCTAACTTGTGAGCAAAAAGCATTTATGTAAAGCATGGAAAAGTGCTGTGCCTGTTTCTTCAGCTCCTCACACTTACCTCTTTCCGTGCTCCTGTAACTCTGCTCATCAGTGCTTTCAAACCAAGGGAGCCCATCTGAGCAGAGAACTGTGACCAAACCTGGCTCTTGTGTTTGTTCCTTATGGAGCTCTGTCAGGAAATCTCTTATGTTTAGAAATAAAATGCCAGAACTGTGCAGGAGAGCAGGCAGGGATCAAAGACATTAGATGTACTGGAGACATTTGATGAAATTAGAGGTAGATATTGGGAGATTGTTCTGAAAATAGCTGTAAGAAAGTTTTCTGAAGGATGAAATCACATATAAGCTTGTTCCCTAGGACTGATTACCTGCAGAACATGATAAACAAGATCATTCACTTCATGTTTCATCATGGTTTGCTGCACCAGCAGAGCGTGATAGCAAGGAGAGTGAACTTCCTTTCTCCCTGCAGGCCCTATGGGCAATATTCTGCTCATGGTATCAAAGACAATGAGGTTCACCCTACCCCAGCCCATCCCTGGGGCTGTGGTGCACTGAGGAGGGCTGCAGAGTGGGTGAAGCAGCAGCACAGACACCATGTCCACACCACATCTGCTCTGTGGGGTTGCTCCTCTGTGGTGATAGCATCCTCTGGCTGATGGAGAGCAGACTCCATGGCCACAGGCAAGTCCTGAAGGAATCTTTTCCCTGCACAAGCCCTCTGGCAAGCAACAGGGTATGTAATTGGATTAGATGCTTTTGCAAGCTTGAGGTGCTTTCCTTACCTTGAGGCCCACAGGATACAGCCTGTACCATCAGTGGTGTAAAGCTGGGTTGCTTTTTCTCTGCGCATTGTGCAGGCTTGGAGCACGCTGGCAGGGGAGCAACTCAGAAATCCTCAGAGAAAACAGCTTCCACTGGAACAAACCCGGAGCAGGCTTAGCAGGAGGTCTGATTATCTTTGCTCAGCCAGTTCAACAGCATTTGCTGGACAAAAGAAGGCATCAGGTGATACAGAAAGTCCCAAACAAAGTTCCAGATGAATACAGGCCTGAGCAAACTTCCTGAGGAAAACTTGTGGCTAAAGGAGAAGCTCAAGAGCCAGAAGGCATATCTCTGCTGTTGTTTCTTGTATAGCAGGTGACTAAACACGACACTACTGAGAATCCTGATTTCTTTGTGTTTCTCCTGTAGTAGTGAAACTGTTCTCCATTGATGACAGAAGAGTTAAAACCATGTGGGTAAATTCTTGTAGCTCCTCTTCTTGCATCCCTGTGTGCAGTGCTCACTATCATGCAAAGACAATTTTGACATGGCACTGAAATCATAGTCAAATAGCAGTGGATGGAGGGTGGCTGTTAGATCATGATTCAATATGAACCATTTAGGCTTTCAAATGTGTGTTTGTAGAACTTTCATGTACTGAAAAGCTCCAAAGGAACAGGAGGAGACCACTTCTAGGTAGGAATTTAGGCAAGCATTACTACAACATGGTGTAAATATAGATTAATGTTACATACAGAAGGTACCTGCAGAGGTTAGATGTCTTTCCAAGGTTAAACATCCATTTTCTGCCTCCTAGCTTCTCTACAAGGGAGAAAGTGTTCCAAGTTCCTGAAAGACTGGGATCCTCTCACTTTTCTATGGTGCATGAAAACCTTATGGTCGAATAACATTTATCTTGCTCTGACACATGTAATCCTGTCACACTGCAAAGGCACAGAGGGGACAGAGTTATCTCACACAGGCAACCTTCACTCTGGTACTTCCTAATCTTTAACTGCTTGATTTTTCAACCTTGATGAACTTTTGACATAGCTTTTTCTTCTTTTTATATGTGGATGTATAAAGGCTGTGAAATGAGTGTAAGAGTGTCTGAAAGAGTTTAGGACTTACAACTCGAAGTCAAATGACCAGGTTTCAATAGTTTTTGTATTGCAAGTTGCAGTGCAAATGTCTAATGAGAAGTCCAGATACAAGGAAGGTTTTGCTTACATTTGGAGTTGGATAAATAGTAAGCAGAGTTCCAGTTCTGTGTGGTGCTAATAGTAAACCAATAATAGATAGTCGGTATTGAAACGTGGGCACTCTACAGGAAAAGAGATCCCTGGTACTTGGTGTTGATCACCATGATGTTGACTGGGTGAGGTTCAGAAGAGCTGTGTTCATCCATTACCCTTACTGCTGGCAAGTCTTTAAGAATTTTCTTTCTTTTTTTTTCTTGTGAAAAGGGATTTTTTCATTTGTCCTGTTTCATTTTCCCCGCTTTTACCATGATGGGCTCAAAACAGCTCCAGAGCTTTAGTGCTGGCTGGCAAATCTTTAGTTCTTGCTTAAAAATATTAGCTAATAACCAGGTAGATGGAAAGAGGTCATTAGAGTGAGGGTGAAAGGCTTTGGGAGGAATCCAGAGCATGAGAATCCAGACTGTGTGAAAGCCTGGTTCGATTTCCCCCAGATTTTATCCAGAAAACAATAAATGCACATTATTGGCATTATTACTCCAGTTTTATGATAAGATCTGAAAACCTGCAGAAAACCTTGCTTTTCTCTTTCATGTGTGAGATTTCAGTTGCTACAATGGCAGCATTCTGAGGCTAGAGGTGTAAAAGCATAGGTACTGTTGGCAGCACAAGATGAGAAGTGTTTAGGATGATGTCAGCAACTTAAAAATACCAGATGAACCCCAAAAGCCTCTTAATCAGAACAGTAACAAAATAAATGGTATGAGAAGAATCAAGGGATTAAAGCTTTAGATTAGCCCAAAGTGATGGTAGCGTCCATTTGAGTCAGTTCTTGGAATCAGGCTTTGATTTCTTTCTCAGGGCTGGATTTGTCAGTGTAGCTCCTCTTTGATGCATTTCTTTCTGAATCTGAATGGATGGGGAGGCTGCATGTTATTCATCAACAGCATTTTTGGATGTACATTGCACCATATTGATATCTTTGCAGGGCTTGGGCTGACTGAATAACTGAAGATGGATTTAAAAGGCTAGTGTGGAATAGTCAGATAAGTTTTTCAAGATTCATACAAGGTAACTGATGTTTTTATTGCCCAACACATTTTATGGCTTATTAAAAGAGTCTGTGAAGACAACATAATAAAAGTAAGGATAATTTATAAGGGTCTGAGTGGGGAAAATGTGTCAGTTCCAATTGCAATTCTGCCTCCAGTCCCAGAACTGATATTTAAGGCTTGTGTTGAAACAATCATGATATTGAAATGAATGGGGCTTTGCCATTGTTCGGAGTTGTTCTGGAATAACAGCACAGGTTTTATTAGCAGATGCTGACATGCCAATTGTAGCTGCACACACAGTTATCAGCTGTAATCTTGGTAGCTGCACATGCTTGCCCTCATCATTTGTCAGTTAACACTTGCTTGAGAAGAATAGATTAGACTCATTCCTTGATTTCAGTCTTTATGTACATTCCAATCTAGACTAAAGGTGGTGAATCTCCTGGAAGAATAGTGGTTTGTTGGGAAGTGCTGGAAGCTGGAGAGTCACATAGCCAGGCTGTTGTGCAGACTAAGTATGTAGCTCTTGTAAATAGGGAGAACAGAGGAGGTGTACAACGGGGAAGCAATAAAATGTGTGAGAATCACACATTTCCAATGAGAGCTCCAACCGTGTCTTTTTCCCTGCATTCATGTCTTGCTCTTGACTGTTCTTCTACCTAAATAGTATTTGTTTTATGTGCCCTCCTGCTGGAATAGTGCCCTGCACCGAAAACACCAACATCCTCTCTGCTTCTCCTTTCCACTGGAGCTAGTGGTAGCAAAGCAGCAAGATCAAAGCAAGAGGCACTTTGGCTTTCCCTAAGTCCACAATAGCTGAAGTTAAACCTAAGTGACATCCTTATAGCCCAGGTAGGCATTTGACTTCTCAGCACGATTGCAAGTGGATATGATGGGTCTTCAAAGTCTTAAGTATTGTCTAGAAGTCCTCTAGCATGGCATCAATGAACAAGATCAAAGTCTTTTTATCTAATTTGCAACCCAGATAAGGGCTGCAATCCTGCTTTCTTCTTGCATGAACAGCTCAGCATCACCATTGATGTCCTTTCAGGCCAAGTTGTCCTCCTGTCCAGCTTTTACATGCTTTGTTCAGGTGGAGTGAATTTTCCAGAGGTCTATCTTCTGGAGTAAGTTGACACAAATGCTGGTCCAGTCACTGGGAGGTGAGCTGGGCCCATTCAGTTCAGTGTTATGTTAACTCTGGAGCACCAACGGGACGTGTGCAGTCAGCTTTCTGTGAGCTTTATTTGCATCATCTGTATTGTCCTCCTAAAACTGCACAACCTTTCTGCAGCTCCACTGTGGAGCTCATGGTGTCATCACCTTTCTGAGAGCAGTGATGACAATACAGCCATGTGTATGCATGGCATAGGAATATTTCCGTGCACACATAAGCTTTTAGGAATGCGTTTCTGAGCAGGATGATTCAAGAACATTCAGGAGTTGTTGCTTTCCTGAGCCATCATAAATACTTGTCCAAGTATGAATCTGTTGAATGTTATTCAAGTAAGATGAGCTAAAACTTCCCAACTATCAGATAGTTCTAGGAACACTTTAAGTGAGGAAAAAACCATTTTTCCATTCATGAAGGCCTGCCTTGGTATTCCCTTATCTGAAACAGAGCTGTTTCTTTCAAAGTGACTTATTCTTGCTGTTGCTGTGTCCAAAGCTGGATTTCAGAACATTTATCAACCCAACAGCTCTTCAAAGCATCGTCATTTTTAAGATGCTGAAGCCATCCAGCAGCGCATGAATAACCCATGAAAACCCAGTTGTGATTCAGGTTCAGTTAACAGTAGGTGTAGCCTACTACTGGAATATTAACCCCATATAGTTGAAATAGAACCTGTAACGACTTTGTCCTTTAGTATACAGCTGCTAGCAGTAGTTTTCCAGTGTCCAGTGAGTTAATTTATGTGGGTTTTATGCTTTTGGTTTCAACTTTTGGCTCATGAAAAGTATTAAGAAAATGGCTTGCAGTCAGCTCCATGCCATTGAGGCAATTTGGACTGAAATCAGCTCAACTCAGCAGAGGTGCAGAACATGAAGTGCAAACTTTATAATTACTGTGCACGAAGATGCCAGATTGTAGAATCTCTACAGGTAATTGTGAGATTGCTATAAAGACATCACATTTGCCTGCAGAGATTTCCCAGTCTGCGACTTTTATCCAGGTTGAAGAAGAGAGAGAAAGCTTTTCTTTCTACTAGTCCATGGAATATTTTACAGTGGATTTCCAGTAAGGTGTCGAAGGAGGTTCTGTGGTGGAAAGACCATATGGAACTCCTTAGTTTTCAAGACTAGATGACTCTATTGATACTAATTGAAACATGGTTTGGTCCTGACACTACAGTCCCAGTCTGTGTGGATCCCTATCTCCTAAAGGTTGTTTTCTGGATGCCTCACAGCCACCTGGGACTTGGTCTGGCTGAACCAGAGAACACCACCTTTCCTCTAACCTTCTGTGAACTTCTTGCCCCTGCCTCTACGACTTCTTTCTTGGTCTCTATTACAGCAACTGTGATTTTCCCCTTTCCTTCTCAACATTCCATCTGTTGGTGATCAAATGGCGGCAATTTCTCTTCTGTGAACGCTTCTCTCTGTCCTTCTTTAGTGTAGTTGTTGGTGTCGGGCGAGAAAGAGATGAGTTTTAGTCTCCTCCAGTCACCACCACCCCTTTGATTGCTGCAGCCCTGTGCAGGTTCTTTGGTACAAACCTCTCCCCTTCAGCCGATGTAATTCTTGCCTCATTTCTGACTCTCCCACTTGTTATGTCTTGTTGTGCATTTTTCCATGTAAATCGGGCATTCTTTGAGGCCCAGATTATGAATAGACTTGTACTGAGCGGGCGGTTAAGAGAATGAAAAGAACACAAACAAATGAGAGGGGATTAATCCTGGACTGTACACTAACACTTATGCTAATTGCAGACAGTAAGCACAAGAAATAAAGCAGACAAAAAGCCCTTCTTTAACCTACTTTAATACCCCTTTTGTGAGCAGCTGTAAAAACCTCAGATGAATTTACTCAGTTCTGCTGTGGAGCTTTCATTTTAAGAGATGTGGTTTTGCCAAGGCAAAGTGACCCAAAGAATTTGAAGGATGAGGAACAGATCTTTGGTGTCTTTTGCTGTGGCAAATCTTCAGTGTGTGTTAGGAGGAGCCTAAAGAGCACTATTTATTTCTCCTTTGTGTTTTAGAAGTGAAAGGCTGTTTTGTACCTTATCCTTGAAAAATCCATGCAAAAAAAGCCTCTGTAAGAGGTGACTCACAGTGACTGCTTTTACAGTACAAAGGCAAACCAGCTTGTGGCCTCGCTAAGCAGATTATCAGGAGAGGTTGAAAAGGTTCTTTCTAGAGAACAAGTAATTCTTGTCATTTTTGGTGATGCCAGCGAAGCACTGGGGAAGTGGAAGTGAACACAGAGACACACGTTTCCCCCTCACCACATCTTCGGTATCAGAGAAATGAGCTTGTGTAGAAAGAAATTGAGGTTATGGAACATAAAACCCAACTGACAGAACCTGCACAACACCCCTGTATTGAGTCTATTCTAAAAACTAATGAATGTAGTCAGCCAAATTCCATTTCAAAGGGAGATGAGACTTTGGACTGAAGATGGTGATGCTGTGTTTTGAGACAATGGAATCAAGTATTGTTCATCCCTGAAAGAAACCAGAATGAACTGGGAGACCAATCTGTTGCTGCATCCCTTCTTACCCCTTTGATGTAAGGAAGCCAAAACTGGCTTTGTATGCTGATTCATTTGTAAGCACAAAGAATAACTTAATCTTCAGGCTCTGAAGCTTTCTGATGGGATAGTTAGTGTTTGCCACCTAGTGACTTGAGAGTGATGCATTATACTAAATCATCACCTTGAAAGTGGAAAGAACAGATTTGTGTGCATGTAATAATGACTTGCTATTGATGGGTTGTTCGTAGCATCTTTACTATTGCTACATTTCAGTTTAGGTTGTTAAGTGCCTGTTCCTCTGTCATTTTACTGAGCTGTACCTCTGGCAGTGAGGAAAACAGAAGCTTCCATAGGGCAGAGCTGGTGCCCGGACTGTTATTTCCCCATGATCTACAACAATGGTCCTTTAGTAACAGCTGGGCCATGTCTTCTTTAGACAAAGCCACCGTGGGGCTGACCCCTCCCCGTGCTGAAGCAGAACTGTTTCCCTGGCAACGCTTAACTAGCACGTGTTTTATTGTTTCAGGCTGCTTTCCGGGGCTCTTTGCAGGTGGTGGAAGATGCTGTCTTAAAGAGGGGTCGTAACCTCGTGAACTTTCAGATGTTGCAACAAATTGGGGAACAAAACCAGGGTTTTTTTCTTTCAAATGGATTAAGTAAATCTCATTAGAAAGCCTTGGCGAGGCAGATGTAACCCACCGCTTGATTTTTAGCATTATATCCAGATGCTGATGCAAGCATTTCTGCTGACAAAGTTTCGTTGCCAGGGTGTGAATTAAGACCATGTAAAAAGATTTCCAATAAACACAATGGGAATAGGCAGATATTAAGGTTGCTCCGACTTTCTTTTGTCTTTGTTTTAGCTGGGGTTTGTTTCTGTGTATCTGTTTCTTTTGAGTTTGATCTTTCAGGTTGATTCAGATTGATTAACATTGATTTATCTTAAAAATACACTTGGATCCATCAGATTTCTTAGGCTGGTCTGATGGATCTCAGGATAAATACAAAATTATCTGTGAACATGTGAAGGATGGTGATAAGGAAAAATAACTTAGTATTTTAAGTTGGAAAGTGTAGTAGTATACTTCTGGTATAAGCATATATAAGTAGTATAGTTACAACACACACATACATGCAGAGTATGCATTTGTATCCATACGTAGGGAAGCGGAATGTTGTAAATAACAATTACATCCTCATTTTTTCCTATACCACAATTAAAAGTGCCTTAAAAATGTACTTCCTGCATCCATCCCAAGCCCTGTTCTGTGGGACACAGGAATGTTTGTGTTACAGAGCTGTTTGTTAAGAGGAGAAAGTTCCAGGACAGGAGCGACAAGTAACATGTGACATAGGATAAAAACGGGGATGGATTTTAATCACTTCAGCAAAATCCATTCGTGGTCTGGTGGGATGAAGAGAGAGCTCCCTCTCCTGTCTGCTTGATAACATTTATAGGAGCTATTTACATGTTTACTGTGGGTAAGGTATAAATATAAATAATGTTTAAATGACTTGCCGGGAAGCTTGTAATAAGAGGCTCATATTCCTCTCTTGGAAAGCGTGTTAAATCTGCCTCTATCCTTTTTTTGAGACATTCTGAAATGCTTCTGTTGCATTGCCAATGGGAAATTCCTTTAACAAAGGTGCTTTAACAAAGCAGACAACCTGTTTTGAGCAGTGTGATCTAAACCAGGCACAAAACAAAGCATCGCAAGCTTGTGCAAGGAACTGTCCCGATTCAAATGACATTAACTCTGGAGCCTTGGGCAGGTTCAAGCCCTCAGGATTGTGGTTAATGATTAATTTTGGGGTTTACTTTTGGGGATCTGGAGAACAATGAAAGAATTGAGGGCCTTCATGGAATGTATTTAATGTCCCATTTCACAGATACAGTTTCCTCAAAGGTGCAGCAGTGGTAGGTGTTCCTAGGCCAGCCCATCTGCTCCCTTTGTTCCAAAGCCCATAGCTCACTTGCAGCTTGGATACCCCTGGGCTTTAGCTGTGTCCCAGGCAGATGTGGAGAGAGTGAGGACAAAGTTCCTGCTGCTCACAGCTGAGCTGTACCCAAAGATTTACAATACATATAGAGCAGTGGAGAGTTAGAGACTGCTGGTGACTGAATCACTTCATCAGAAGAAAGCAAATAAGTAATTTAGCTGAACCAGGACATCATTTCCTGAAATACAAGTGTGAGTAAGACTATGCATTTTATAAGGCTTATGGTGTTTGTAGCTCTTTAGTAAAACACTGATTTTTCAGTTGGTAATGGATTCTTTTCCAGAGGAATTTGGGCATTCCCATATAAAGTAGCCAGTGTGACTTGGTTACCAGTTGTTATTTTATCTGTAGACTTAATGCAGGTTCCCTCCTGTATCTGTCCATGAAAATGTTTTTGCTTGTCTTCTCTCTGTTGCACATCACATTTTTGCTACAGGTACTAGTCTTTATATAGCTTGCTCAGTCTTTCTGGTGGACATCTCATGACAGCAGCAATCACTCATCACCAATGCAGGAAATGCCATAGAACCCCAGCCTGGTTTGTGTTGAAGGGACCTTCAAGCTCCTCCAGCTCCAAGCCCTGCTCCCACGGGCAGGAACCCCTTCCACTGGAGCAGCTTGCTCCAAGCCCCTGTGTCCAACCTGGCCTTGAGCACTGCCAGGGATGGGGCAGCCACAGCTTCTCTGGGCCATCACCCTGGGCCAGCGCCTCAGCACCCTCCCAGGGAACAGCTTCTGCCTCAGAGCTCAGCTCAGGCTGCCCTGTTCTGGCAGGTTCAAGCCATTGCCCTTGGCCTGGCCCTACAGGCCCTTGTCCCAAGCCCCTTTCTCTCCAGGTTCCCTGCAGCCCCTTTAGGCCCTGGGGCTGCTCTCAGGTCTCCCCTTCAGGAGCCTTCTCTCCCCCAGGCTGCCCCAGCCCAGCTCTCTCAGCCTGGCTCCAGAGCAGAGGTGCTTCAAAGGTCAATCTAGTAAGTAACCACAGACGTGGACAAAGTGTCCCTTCTGTAAGTGCTAACTCACTGGCAAAGTCCCTCTCTGGCACCTGCTTTAGGGAGGGGAAAGGGCAGAAAAACAGCTCCTGCACTAGGGCTCCTTGTGCAGAGCACAAAGCAGTTTGATGCAGCCCAGGGGCTTTTCAGTCAGCTCCTGGAGGAGACATTGTAGGGAGCTGTGGGAATCTCACTACCTGGCTGCATGGAGCCCAGGAGACAGAAGAACAATTCCTTGTTCCCTGAGATGTCTGTGTAGGTCATTGAGTTTGTGCTGAATAAGGGGATGGGAATTGCAGCTTCTGCAAGGGAACATCATATATGCCCTGGGGTGATGGATGAGCACTTTGCTCATTTTTTACATGTGTTTCACAAATAAATTGCTTAATATTCCTTCACTTGAGCTCGTGACTGAGCTGCATAAAATCTTAATCAAGCATTTTTGGGCAGACATATTTCTTGTCATGATCTCTGCATGATACCTTAGCACACATTTGAATGGGGAATGGGGACTGATCTGAGGCAAGGTAAGGCAGGGAGAAAAGCAACAGAAGAAGAAAGAAAAGAGAAAAGCTTACTCTGTTCCCCCCTCCCTCTATTTTTTTTTTGCAGGGGGGAGCCTTAAATAAATAAGCACTTAAATAAATCAGCCACATTTGAGGCCAGCAGTTTTGCTTTACAGTGATGATTGAAGGAATTAACCTGATTATTCGTTCCCTTACTCAAAGCAAGTTTTTAATACACAGACTGGGTAGAAACATTCTGAAACGCAGACTGCCACATGCAAAAGGCTCTGAGCATCACATTAGTTACAACTTTACCTTAAGATCAATGTGATATCAGTTAATAAGTAAATACAAGAGAATCTTTGACCATGCGTTTGTTCTGCTGCGGGTTATCTGGCAGCAGAATAACCCAAACCGATACCCTGTGTGTAGCCTACACCATTCTGCATGCCTGTGACTCTGTTTCACTGTAACCCAGCACTGATTTCAACCCCTTCCCCGTTCAGTCCCAAACTAGTTTCAAGTCTTTTCTAACCCAGCTTTGATTCCAGGCACAGCAGTGAATCCACATTGAATTAATTATGGTCTGTAAAGTTCAGATCTCAGCTCAGTTGCTTCATTTTTCATAGCTGAGAATAAAAAGCAAACGAGGCAATGACAGAGCCTTGAGTGCTGGTTGCATTTTGCTGTATAATTACTATCTCATTAATTCTAACTGTTGAAGAGCAGCTGCTAACTTGGTACCAATTGCTGATTAGAACAATGTCCTTGTTTAACAACCGAATTGATGTTACTTTCGGAAAGCAGTAAGAATATTTACAGTGCTAGAGCAGTGATTAATAACAGTGCCTGTCACACATCCGCAGTAACACTACAGCTACCAGCAAGCTCCCCCCAGCCCCGAATTGAGAAGTCCATACTTACCAGATATCACGGGCACAAGCTGTTAACTGTTTATTTGCATTGCTCCAGACTTCAGCAGTGCTTTCAGTCTGCTCGCTAACATCTGCGGTCACTTTAGGTACTTCTGTACTGGGGTAGACGCTGACTGATGGAAATGCCTTCAAAAGGAAAGCCTGCTTGAAGCTCAGACCTTTCTGCCTTTGCTCACAGTTTACACTTGGCTAACGCCAGCCTCAGGCTAGGGCAGTAATCTAAGAGTAGAATTAAAGAGTAATTGTTCCCTGCCTGCAAAAGAAGGTGAATGGGAAGGAAGAGTTCTCTCCTTGCGCTCAAATCCCCTCTGAGGTCCCCAAACCGCGGCGCTGATACTTAGCACAGGGGCACAACTTCTTAAAGTCAGGCCTACTGTGCTGCCGGCTGTTGCTGGGATGTCAGCTTCCAAGTTGTTTCTTAAATAGAAAAGCATGCATCTGCTCCTCAGAAGTTTCGGAAGCACCGGGAAGATAGCTGGGAATTACAAGGAAAACACAAGTTTTCTATAGGAAACAGCCTGGCGGTCCTCACTTTGTTATTCACTTGATAAGCAGAGTCTTTTTGACAGTTCTAACCTTCTAAACTATAGGTCCTGCTGAGCCCAGCATGAGTCAAACGCTGGGTACCATCTGTCAGAGCTTTAGTGAGGGTTTTTTTTCTTCCCCTCTCTCCTCTTTTACTACAATCTGCTGAGAGGGGTGCGGAATAGGAGTTGCTTTTCTACACTTAAATGAGAAAGTAGGGAAATTCAATAAGAAGCATTAAAAAAATCCTGCTGTTTGCAAAAAACTCAGTGGGCACTGGGCAGAGAACAAGTTATTCTGTGTTCCTAAAGATTTTAACAGCAAGTATATAACTTGCCTCAGGAAGTAGGGGAAAACAGCTGAAACCAAACTGAAAAGATGAATTGGAAAAACTAAGTTGCATGAACAGTGGCATTAGCAAAGGGGGTTGATGTGATGCGCAGGTCAGAGGTTTCAGCTGCTTCCCCAAAGAAACACACTTAAAGGATACTCCAAATTTCCCATTGATGGACACTTAATAAGAGGAGCTGGCAGGGAAGAAATGCCCCCCCTGTTGCAGTATGAAAGAATTGCCAAGGGGAGATTTTTATGTCTCATTAGTTTATAGTCAGCCCTAAATTGATACCTGGGCAAAGTTTGCTGGAACTTCAGACACAGTGCTTCTCTTTAAAGTGTTACTTTAAACTGTTAAAGTTACTTTTAAGTGCTACTTTATTCAAGGCAGAGTGGTTATTACAGACATATGTGCACATGGAAATAAGAATATATATGGTTTTCCAGTGCAGAGGGCCATATGAGATGCATCCGCAGTTACCTGTGTGGCTCTGCAAGTGTGGTTGCTATGTCTGATGCAGCCAGGTACCTGCAGGTACCCACACCTCCTGCCTGCCCAAATGGCTGCTTTACAGTCAGACTCTTAAGAACCACAGAGGTTGCTCATACTTAGGAGAAAGGAGTGGAAACCAGGTTTGTGTTGTTGATTTTTGAGCTGGTTGTCCACCAGCCTGTGCCTTTTAGGGTGGCCATGGGACTGAGATCACAGAATCATGGAACAGTTTGGGTTGAAGGGACCTTCAAGCTCCTCCAGCTCCAACCCCTGCTCCCACGGGCAGGGACCCCTTCCACTGGAGCAGCTTGCTCCAAGCCCCTGTGTCCAACCTGGCCTTGAGCACTGCCAGGGATGGGGCAGCCACAGCTTCTCTGGGCCATCACCCTGGGCCAGCGCCTCAGCACCCTCCCAGGGAACAGCTTCTGCCTCAGAGCTCAGCTCAGTCTCCCCTAAATCACCTTGTACTAGACACTGCAGTGTCAGCCCTATTAGCTCCATACCAGTAACAACCTAGCATGTAACAGCAGTTCCTAATGAGGATGTTTAGTGTCTTTCTTGTCTTTTCTCCCACTACTTTGTAAACTCTTGGACGTGCCTTTGTGACTCCAGCTGGACATTTGAGTCAGGAGTGCTTGGTTTTCACATCACATGGTTGTAACCAAGCATAGAAAGAGGCTGTATCATTGTGCATGAAGTTTTGTTCAGTGTCTGGAGGCAAAAACCTTTACAAATCTTAAACAACATGCCTAAGTCTCCTTTGACTGTATTATGTTTTCCTGCCTCTACTGACTGGCATCCCGTTATTTCAATTTGCTTTTATTTAGCAGGAGACATCCGTGGTTAACTGTGAGCATAGATTGAGAATGTTCTAATGCAATTTTATTGCCCCCTTACAGTTTCTGTAGGCGCAGCAATTCTACATTGCCATTTTAAAAGGTCAGCAGTTCAGTTCTAATGAGCTCTTAATTCTGGTCTCATTGCACTTTTATACTCATGCAATTTGCTTAATACACCAGGAAGCTCTTGGGCTGGTGGCACAGGCAGGGAGGTGATTCAGAACTCGGATGTTCACTTTGCCTTTTTTTCTGATAAGAGTTATTAAAAGGTACCCTTTTAGGACAAGCAGGTGGTCTACAAAGGACTTTTGTGGCGGATCAAGTAGTGACTCTAATGGCTTATGTGGGTAGTTGTACTTGTAGATATGGTTGTATTCGGATGCCAACTGTTATAGATAGCATGGTCAGCAGATTCTCTCCTTCTACTGTACTCTGGTGAGACACCCCCCTCCCCTGCAGTCCTGCCTCCAACTCTGGGGCAGCAGCACAAGAGGGACGTGGAGCTGTTGGAGCCTGGGCAGAGGAGGCCATGGAGCTGCTGCGAGGGCTGGAGCAGCTCTGCTCTGGAGCCAGGCTGAGAGAGCTGGGCTGGGGCAGCCTGGGGGAGAGAAGGCTCCTGAAGGGGAGACCTGAGAGCAGCTCCAGGGCCTAAAGGGGCTGCAGGGAACCTGGAGAGGGGCTTGGGACAAGGGCCTGTAGGGCCAGGCCAAGGGCAATGGCTTGAACCTGCCCCAGGGGAGACTGAGCTGAGCTCTGAGGCAGAAGCTGTTCCCTGTGAGGGTGCTGAGGCGCTGGCCCAGGGTGATGGCCCAGAGAAGCTGTGGCTGCCCCATCCCTGGCAGTGCTCAAGGCCAGGTTGGACACAGGGGCTTGGAGCAAGGCAGGTTCAAGCCATTCCCCTTGGCCTGGCCCTACAGGCCCTTGTCCCAAGCCCCTCTCCAGCTTTCCTGCAGCCCCTTTAGGCACTGGAGCTGTTCTCAGGTCTCCCCTTCCCACAGCAGAGGGGCAGGATCCCCTCCCTGAGCTGCTGCTCATACTCTGGGGGTGCAGCCCAGCACACAGGGGGGTTCTGGGCTCAAGCGCTCACTGAAGCTGGGTCATGAAGCTGCTCCAGTGGAAGGGGTCCCTGCCCGTGGCAGGGGTTGGAGCTGGAGGAGCTTTAAGGTCCCTTCCAACACAAACCATTCTAGGATTCTATGATTACCTCCTCTGTTGAATACCTACTTCTAATCACTGCTACTACCCCTGAGTCTGATTGTGTCCTTGTAAGACCAAAGCGTGGTTGTTCTCAGAAACCTTCTGTACTGATACTGGGGGGTGGACCAGGCAACCCATCCACTTCCTGAATATAGCAGCTGCATTGTCAGAGTGTTTTCTGGCCTGTACTTTCCTGTTCTATTCTGTAAGACCCCATTCCCCAACGGGAAATCCTTTGCCATGAGAGGATAAAGGCTGCATGAATGCATCCTGCTGTTGCATATGGGAGAGCAATCAACTCCTTGATTTTGGAGGAGGGTGAGCCTCTGGGTCCTGCAGACCATACTGCTCACATGCAGGATGAGGCGGCACAGGGCAGTGTAGGGCCAGTACTCCTGCCTGACTTTTGGCCCTGTTAAGATGTGCTTGGCTGCAAGCATGGTATTTCTCTGGAACCTGCTGCAGCTGTGCACAGCACATGGAGCATTACTCTCCCTCCATGCCTTTTCCTCTCATTCTGCCTCCCACATTCTCCTGGCATAGCCTGGCCTGCACAGAGCCTCGCACACAGCCTCACACAGAGCCCACCCAGCCCAGGGCAGCACTCGTGTCCCCTATCACTGCACACTGTGTGAGCCATGACCAGGTCTGGCCTGCAACAGGCTGCTGCACCTCTGCCATGTACCATGGCACACCTCATCCCTACCTGCCTTTCGTGTCCTACACAGCTTCCTCGTGCCCCACGACTCCTCATACAGATGTCCCCATGGGCACTAGGACTGGTGCCTTTCTCTTATCATCCCTAGTGAAAGGTCCGTCCCCCCCTGCTTTGCCAGGCTCCTCCACCACTCCCTATACAGGATACCCCTGGCCATAGAGTGGTGCCCCACAGTTCTGCTGTGCCTGTGCAGAGCCAGGTCCTGACCATGGGCTGGAGAGCATGGCCTGGGCTTGAGGCACTCAGGCACTCCTCATACCTGCCTTCCCCTTGCAGGGCAGTGAGTGAGGCAGCACAGTGTGGACTCAGCCTGCAGGCAGTGCCCTGGGCTGGGGCCAGCTGGAGATGGGGATTCTCCAACAGTGCAGGATCAACTAAAATGTGGAATTCCTGGCTTCAGGGCATGGTGATAGCGAATTGTACAGCCTCAGAAAGCAACCACCTGTGTTCACAGAGAAAAATTGCTAAAGGCTTTAAACTGAACAGCAGCAATGCTGGGCCAGGAAATCTCTGAGTTCAAGCTGCCAAGGAGGCAGCAGAACCTGACAGAAGCCTCTGGATCATAGACCCTGGGTCTTACATAGAATTTCAACTTCCCAGGCCAGGCAGGGTGACACACAGCTGTATCTGCTGTACTGAGCAAGGCTGGGGACACAGTAATCACTTGTTCTAGTGACCATGCAGTAGTAGTGCTCAGGATCCTGGACCTCAAGCAAGACTTCAGCTTCTATAGGGAACAGGTGGGTGGAAGGGATCCCATGGGAGGAAGCTCTGAAGGCCAAAGGAGCTCAGGAAACAAGGCTTCAGGACAGCACACTCCAGCAGAAGAGCAGTCTATCCCACTACTCAGGAAAAAAAAGAGACATATCAGCAGATGGCCTTGGCTAAGCAGGGATCTTAGGGCTGAGCTGTAATGCAAAAAGGCAGCATATGGGAGGTGGGCACAGAGGCACATTGCAAAGCAGGAATTTATAAGCATTGCCCAGGCATGCAGAGATGCTATCGGGAACGTCAAAATTCAACCGGGGTTGAGACTTGCAAGGAAAATTGAGGGTACTAAGAAGAGCCTTTGTCACTGCATTGGTGGTAAAAGGCTGAAGTGCCCATTTCGGAATTCAACAGGTGATTTAGTGACAACAGACACAGATAAGACTGAGACACTTGATGCCTACTTTACCTCTGTCTTTATCAAAAAGGCCTGCCAGGCCTCCCTGCTTTATGAAAGGATTCAGAAAACTGCCAGACAGGGGTGAAGACTGAGTCAGGATTTCCCGACTAAATTTCATCCCTATGAATCCATGGGACTCAATAGGCTGCATCAACTGATGCTGACAGAAATGGACTCAAAGGGCTGTTCTTTTGAATATGGTGGAGATCACAGGAGATCCCTGACAACTGGAAGAAAGACAGTACTGCACCCCACCTTCAGAAAAAGCCAGCAGCATGATTTACACTCTTGCAGCCACGCATCGGTCCCTGTGAGAATCATAGTGCTAGTCTTGGAGCACGTTTTTGACCACATGGAGGAGCCTGGGAGGGGAGCATCAGCACATATTGACCATCCTTGCCTTCTGTGATGCAGTGAGGGGGTCTGTAGTTGAAGGGATGATGGCTGGGGATGACAACTGCCTTGACTTTCATAAGGGTTTTGACACCTTCTCCCACAATCCTCCTATCCAAGGGTGGGTAAAACCCAGGTTGCAGGGTTGGGCTCACAAAGTGGTGGGTCATGATCTGTGCTCTGCCTGGCAGTGGGTGACAAGTGCAGCAGCACAGGGACCAGCCTGAGGACTCTGCTGCTTCACACCTTCAGCAATAAGCCAGTGCAGGAACAGAGTGCCCACTCGTGGAGGGTAGAGATGGAGCCAGCCTGGAGGGGAAGTGGGTGACACACTCAAGGGCAGGACTGCAAAGCCAGGGTGGGGCAGGCAGGAGGAACAGCCTGACAGGACCTGCAGAGAACTCAGTGAGGACAATGCTGAGCTCTGCTCTGGGAAGCAGAACATCCCTGCACCAGGACAGGATGCGCTCATCCTGTTCCCTTACCCTCTCCTGCAGCACTGCCTTGGCTTCACTGCTCCCCTGCACTAAGCCCAGGCTGATCCCTAGCACTTTCTGAACTTCTGCTTTGGGTGTTTTCACAGTCCCAGCATATGCAGGGTCCCTCTTTCATACAACTCTTTCCACTCCTGGATCCTAGCAAGCATGCTTGTGCTGGCACAGGCTGAGTTCCCAGGTGATACATAACCAAAGGGAGAAAACACTCATTCAGGAAGGGAGAAAGAAGCACGAGCCAATCCTTTTCCCAAGGGCCATGAGACATCCACTGTATTTGGATCCACTATATCTGGAACAAGTTTATATTAAGGCAAAAGACAGCAGTGGCCAGCAGGATCCTGTGCCCTTCATGTTAATGTTTCAGTCCTAGTTCATATTTGCGTCCTAAACAGATAGGTCAGCATTTTGAAGGTTACTGGGAAATAGGATGTATGTTTGATTCTTGCTGTTTCCTCCTTAAGTCAGACAAGGAAAATAAGAGAATACAAGAAAGAGCTGGGCTGCAAAGGAAATCCTGATGGAGGGGAATTAAGATTTTGCTTACTAAATAAGTGACGCAAGAGCAGGCAGAGGCAGGGGGAAGCCAGGGAGGATATGCCACTTCAGTGTGAAGGATAGCCTGAACCACAAGTGGTTCGGATCCTGGTGCTGCTGAGAGAAGCAGACAACCTGGTTGGAGGGCAGGGGTTGGAGGCTGATTCCAGGGTCAGAAACCAGCAGCATCCTTGGAGGGAAAGCTGTGTTTCACTGAGATATTGCCAACAATGTTTAATACAGGCAGTTGTTCACCAGCGCTACAGCAGGCCCCAAAGCAGGACATGGACAGGGGACAAAGGCACTCAAATGCTGGCCGCTGCTGGGTGGGCAGTGAGCCCTTACAGACAATCCCAGGGGGATGCTTTACACATTGAGAGCCTCTCTACAGCTACAGAAGTTGTCTGCAACCACTAGAAAAAGGCTGAGGATGTTCTCAAGTCTATATCCACAACAAACAGTGAGTATTGAGAGACAGGATTAGCCAGATACTGTAATCTTAGACTTAGGAGTATCAAGACAGTCATGCCAATGCTTGTATGTACATGGCAGGAGCATGCTAACTGAGAAACACACCAAAGTGAAATATGTTAAATTCAAATAGCTACAGTTTGGCACAATCACCATCTGTGCTCCATGGAGGAGGGCTGGGAAAGGCCTAAGGATGAGAGGCAGAGGGAAAAGGGACAGGACAGTAAATGCAAAAGGAACTGCACAGTGTAGAGGTAGCATAAAGCTGGGAAACGCTATAGTTGGTTTTGCATTAAAAATCAGAGAATCATAAACCAATATGGGTTGAACCTTTAGAGCTCATCTAGTCTATCGCCTCTGCAATGAACAGGGACATCTTCAACCAGATCAGGTGGCTGATGTCAAGTCAGGAAAAGAAACTGAGTTAAAGTAAGACAAAATCTATTATTCCTTCCTACACTGGGTGCAAATGAAATGGCATGTGCCCCTTGGGAGCCAAGACTGTGTTATTGAAGAGCCAAGACTGTGTTATGAAGATTTGTCTTTGACAGGTATAGAAGAGGCTGCTACCACGGGTTGGGGGAGGGCTCAGGGAATACACCCAGGACATCTTCTGCTGCAATCACTAACTGATCACTGAAAAGACATGAAAACATGTCTGTCTGCATTCAGTTCCCAGATGGGTTTGCATCTAGCAGGGGATGTCAAAGTCAAGAAGAAGGGCTTCTCTACATCCTAGGTAACAAAAGAAAGGCTAGGGAAGTTGTAGGACCACAGCCAAAGGAGATGGGGGACACAGGACATATAAAAGATTGGGGTACTTAATGCCTTCCTTCCCTCAGACTTTACTAGTAAGTCTGGGCTCCAGGAGTCCCAGAGGCTGAGGCAAGAAAGATGCTTCCCTGGTTGAAGAGGATCAGGTCAGTGAATTCTCAGGCAAACTGGACATACATAAGTCCATGGATCCTGATGTGATGCACTCATGAGTGCAAAGGGAGCTGGCAGATGTCATAGCAAGGCCACTCACAAGAATTTTTGCTCAAACATAATGCTTGGGAGAAGTGCCTGAAGACCACAGGAAAGTAAATGTCACTCCTGTCTTCAAGAAGGGTAAGCAGGAGGATGCAGGTAATGACAGACCAGTCAGCCTCACCTTGGTCAGGGAACATGAGGGAAAAGCTAACCCTGGAAACCATTTCCTTGCACATGAAGGACAAGAACATTGTCAGGAGTAGACTACATGGCTTCACCCAAGGGTGAACTTGATAAATGACTGGGCTGGAAGATGAAGGAAAAGCAGTGGTTATTGTCTACCTGGACTGCAGTAAGGCCTTTGACACTGACTCCCATCAGCTACTCACAGATAATGAAGGAGCTGGATGAGCAGACAATGGGGTGGATTGAAAACTGGCTGAACGGCCGCCTGGCCCAGACAATGGTGATCAGCAGCACAGTATCTGCTTGGAGGCCAGCAGTTAGAGGTGCAGCCCAGGGCTCAACACTGCGTCCAGTCCTGTTTAACATCCCATCAGTGATCTGCATGATGGGCCAGAGTGCCCCCTCAGCACATCTGCTGATGACACCAAACTGCAAGAAGTGACAGGCTGCAGGGTTGTGCTGCCATCCCGAGCAACAGCAAACTGGGCTAACAGGAACCTCGTGAAGTTCAACAAGGGGAGCTGCAAAGTCCCGCACCTGGGGAGGAACAAACCCATGCAAGAGTCCATGCTGGGGACCACCAAGTGAGAAAGCAGCTTGGCAAGAAAGGGCCTGAGCATCCTGGTGGCCACCAAGTCAAAGATGAGCCAGGAGTGTGGCCTTGCTACAAAGAAGGTGAATGGAATCCTGGAGGACTGCTGCCAAGAGGCTGAAGGAGGTAAACCTTCCTTCTGCTCAGCACTGGGGAGGCCACAGATGGAGTGCTGGGTCCAGTGTTGGTCTCCCCAGCATAGGAGAGATGGACATACTGAAGAGAGTCCTCTGAAAGGTCACCAAGGTGATGAAGGGACTGCAGCATTTCTGCTGTGAGGAGAGGCTGAGAGATCTGGGACTGTTCAGACTGGAGAAGAGAAGGCTAGGGGAGGGATATCATCCATACATGAAAGAAGACAGCAAGAGGACAGAGCCAGACTGTTCCCAGTGCAACAGGTACAAACTGGAACCCAGGAGTTTCCCTCGGAACATCACAAAGCCCTTGTTCACTGTGCAGGTAACCAAGCACAGGTTGCACAGAGGGGTGGTAGAATCTCCATCCTCAGAGGTACTGAAAAGCTGCCTGGATGTGGTTCTGGGCAACCATCTCTGGATGGCCCTGCTTGAAGAGGAGGGGTGGTACTAGATTACCTCAAAAAGTCCCTTCCAAACTCAACCATTCTGCGATCTCCAGCCAAAGGCCCTTCTGAAACTCCCAGTTCCCCATTTAGCTACAGTCCTTCTGAGAGAACTGATCTGCACCACAGCCCAGACAGCAAAGTGCAGCAGCATCTGCCTGCCCCTTCTTCCCTGCAGATTTGGTGAGAAGACTTCACTCGTGTACCCTGTACCTACTAGTAGCATCTGGGCAGAAGAGCACCTCATGGGAGTGCTGTTGCCAAAGCAGAGTAGAAGTGCATGACAAAGAGCAGCAAAAACAGCTCAGGGTTAGGCAGAAAGAAACCAGAGCACCAGTCTTGGGGAGCTATGGCTGCTGTGAAGGAACGAGCCAAGTGTGCTTCTTCCCACTGCATGGAGAACTGGGAGGACAGAGGTGGGCATCGAGGCCTTGTTATTTCATACCCTCCTCCTAGTCCCCCAACAAGACAGGAGGATCAAGTGGAGCCAAGACACCACAGAGCTCTTTTCTTCCCCAGGGATGCGGATGGATGGAGAAGCACAGCCCCACTCCGGAATCCTCAGCTGTAGCAGTCAAGGCTTCTTATTCCCACAGACCCATCTGGAGAACAGCGCCAGAGCCCCTCAACCACAGTCAACCTTCGTGCTTCCAGCCTCACTGCTGATCCACGTGCCCCCTACACAACCCATGGTGTGGGAAGGGATGGAGAGCTTCTCAGCAGCTTGGGCCTCCACGTTCTGGCTGCCCTCCCCACCTCCAGCGCGCGCAGCCAGCAGCAGGGAGCGCATCTGGAGCCCTGCCCTGGCTGGATCTCTGCTACGCACATGTTACGCTGCGGCTTTGGCAAACATCTGGCTCTAGGCTCCCGCCCCTCCGAGTGACGGCTCTCGGTGGGAGAGGAGGGGAGGCTGGCGCCAGTGTGGTCAGCGCTCCCACGCACGGCGCCCTCCCCTGCGCGTGTGCCAGGCTCCTGCCCGCCCAGCCCTGGCACAGCCGCTGACCCGCGAAGCGCAGCCGGGAGCGGCCGCGGCTGTTCCAGGAGCCGGCCCTGGCTCCCCCGGGCCTCCAGCGCGGCCGGGCCTCGGGGGAGCGAGCGGGGCCAGGGCTCGGCCTCGGCCATGTCCTGCACGCGCGGCCGAGGCGAGGGTCGGACCCTCTGCGTCCTCGGGGAGCCCTCGGCGCTGCCGGCTCCGCGCGGCCCCGCGGCTGCAGGGCAGGGTAAGGGCAGCCCCACGGCCTCGAGGCGGCAGGGGCAGGGCTGCCACAGCCGCGCACAGCGAGGGATGGAGACCGGGGCCAGGCTCTGGCCTCCAGCACTGCCTGGGGATGGGGAGAAGCCCTCGGTTTTCCAGAGGAGGGGCAGCAGTTCAATCACAGCCATTGGCAGGGAGGCAGGACTGTGGAGGGTGAGCCTGGGAAACGGGCTGCAGGAGCATGGGAGTGAACGCTGCTCCTGGGAGCCCTGAATCTGCTGAGCCGAGGGGCCGTGAGGCACAGAAGGACAGGGGGCAAGGCTCAGATCCGGGCGCTGTGAGGCAGCAGGGCAGTGGAATGGGAGCTGCAACGGAGCTACAGGGCACTGGGACGTGCAGCAGAGTGTGCTGGGCTTGGGGAGCTGAGCAGGGCAGAAACCTGGGCCCCCACAGAGGAAGATGCTAAAGGTGGGGGGCTCAAGTAGGGCAGCAGCAGAGCAGGGTGGGAAGTGACAGGGTCCGGCCATGGTATCCTGGGAGGCACTGATGCTGAGGACTCCAAACTGGGGTGTTGGTGTGGGGTTTGGCTGTGCAGGGCTCATGGAGCAGATCTACACTACACTATGAGATGCACACAGCTGAGCAAGACGCACCAGTGAGAGCGGGGCTTGGGGAAGCAGGAGGTGGTGTGTGCCAGGGAAGGTGCCCAGGGATAGAGAGCAGGAGGAGGCTGGAGCGTCCGTGTAGGTAAGCAAGGATTGTGGGAGGAAGGGGAGCTCCAAGGCCTGGCGCTGGAGCAGAGGTGAGGGAGAAGGGGCAGCTGTGAGGGGGCTGGGGCTGGCGCAGAGGAAGGAGGGAGCTATGGAGGGGCTGAGGGGAGGAGCGGAGCATGGGGGGGGGAGGGCAGAGCACGAGGGGCTGGGGCCTCTCGGCTGCAGTGGAAAAGCTGCTGCAGCTCCAGGGGAAATGCTACTTGAATTAATCATGGCGCTGGCTGCTGTGCCAAGCCCAGGAGGAGGCTGCTGGCAGCGCAAGGAAATAACTTTCACAGGAATTTGGAACAAATGCAGCTCTTCTGGCGGTAACAGCAGCATCACCTCCCCCACAGCCTCCCCATGGCCCAGCAGCTCCCCCCTGTCCCCACTCCCCTGAGCACGGCGCGCCCTCCCCTCCTGCTCCCCAGCAGGCTCTCCCCTGGCTCCCTGCTTGTTTCTGAGAGGGGGAGGCCTGATGGATGTCGTGCAAAGGCCTGAAAATGGGTTAGCGCTGAATCCCTCACCCCAAGGAAACGAATGCACATAGTAACATCCTCCCCACCTCCTGCCACTCTCTTGGGCAACAAAGTTGGTCAGTGTTAGTCCTCTTGCTGTCCCAGTCCCCATGTGTGGCTATTCCTGTGTCCTCTCACATCTGCCCCCTCCAGTAGCAAACCACAGTGCATCAGGATTATCTGCCAAGACTCACTAATACAGTGGATGTGGCCTAGTGTAGACTACAGCATTTCATGCAGGTCTTCCTATCTGGGGCACAGCCCAAGAGGCTCTCAATGCTGTGTATGTGGCACAGCTAGTCCCACAGAACCACCACTCAAGCTCCAAAAACTCATCAGGCACACCCTAAAAACACAAGGAGTCTACGGTAGGTGTGTTGCTTGTTCCCCAACAACCGTGTGTGTGGATGCAGAGAAAATACGTAAACCCTGGTTCCAAAATCATTAATATTGGATCTGTGCAAGAATCAGTAACCCACCATCTCATCTCATTCACATTTCTGTCAAAGCAGCCTGTGCTTACAACATGGGTTTACACAGCTCTTTGTGCTTAATGCTGCTGCCAGAGGACAGAGAATACTTGATTTAGCATGGAAAGTTAGAAAGGCCCAGAAAGGCAGTATCTGACCATGCAGCTTAATGGTACAAAGTCTCTAAGGTTAAAACAAATGTAAGGCAGCACCTGAATGTACACCAGAACACTGCTCCACATATGTAACCATAGTGTTAGAATGTAGTCCAATGAGTCCATTAGCTCATGGCCACAGAGAGAAAAGAATCAGTGACTCTGAGAAAACCAGCCAGTGGCTACCCCTTGCTCTTTGTTTTCTGCTGGTGTGATGTTCGCCAGCTCCCTGGGCATCTTCTCCACTAGGTTTTCTTTTCATCTCAGATTCAAACTGTGTGTTTGCTATTTCCTTTGCTTAGTGCTTATCCAGAGTCTGCTACTGTGGGACCTGGCCCATGATAAACACGAGTAATAAATAAAGATGTTATGAGATTCTTTTTCATTCTCTGGCCAGCAGCATGCTCTGCTCATCTCTGTTCACACACCAAACACAAAGAGTGACCTGGCAGGGAGGAGGGGGAGACTTGCAATGTTCCTCAAGTCTCTCTGGTCATCCATATGGACTGCCCGTTTCCCCATCATTCTGTCCCGCTCACAGAGAGCAGACATCACCATCTCAATATAGACCTGGTCCTCCCAGATCTTTTTGCTTAAAACCATGGCAGATGGAGAATTGAACCATTCAGTTCTGTGCTGACCTTGGAAGCTGTCCTGTGTTCTGCACATCACGCTGTCAGGACCTGCCCATGGGCTAAGCTCTCATGACCATTACATGGGTCTTTAACACCCCTGGGCAGAACGAGCCTTGATGTGTACAAGCCATGGACAGATGGAGTCAAGTGGGTGCATTGCGCACAAGCTCTGGGGTGGCTGACACAGGTGACATGGGTGACCCCATGGGATGCGGTGCTGGCTGCTACCCCTGCTCGCTGACCCTGATAGCACCTTGAAGCCCAGGGCAACTTTAAAGGTTGGACTTGATGGTCTTAAAGGTCCTTCAGAGCCTGGTTGAGTTTGTGCTTCTACCACAGTGGCTGAGGGGCAGCCACACTGGGCACATGTGCTGTGAGATGCAGGCTCCCTGCCCCGGCTCTGCCCAGCTCCCGGGGCTGGCTCGCTCCTGCTGCGGCCCGGTGCCGAGCCGGCAGCCTCTCAGCCTCCTTTCCCATCCTCTCACGTTTCCCGGCTCAGAGGAAGCAGCAGCAGATGTGTGAGCTGTTTGCTTTGTGCCGAGGCCACGCGGGAGTTACCTGCGCTCAGCCCAGAATGCGCCGTTTCCAAATGAAACACAGGGGCAGAGCCAAGACCATCGAAATCCGGCCAAGCCTCAGTCACCGCCGGGCCAGCACCTTCCCCTGCGCGGCTCCGGCCTCACCGTGGCCAGGCAGTTTCCGGTGCCATCCTCGTGGCCCCGCACCGTGCCGGCTCCTCCGCAGGCCCCGCTCTGCCTCCCCGTGCTCGCTCGCAGGCAGGAGCCCAGCCGCCATCTCCGATTGCATTTCCAGAACGGCTTCCCACCCGGCAAGCGGCACTTAGCAGGAAGGCACGGAGAAGGAGAGAGAGGGGGGCCTCCCTTCGGGGGCTGAGCAGCCGAGACATCCCTGCACATGCCTGGGGCCTCCGTGCTTCTGCACCAGACCCAGCCCTCACCCCTTCCCCATCTCTGCGCCTAGCCCTGTTCCTGCCTCCATCCCCCCCACCTCAGGCATGTGCACTGGTGCCCTATGCAGACCAAATCCGTATTGTCCCCCACCCAAATGTGCCTCCTCATCTCTCCCCCACTGCTTCTGCCCAGTCCCACTCTGACCCATTCTCTACCGCACAGATCTGCCTCATCCTACATTCACCCCTGCCCACTGTTCCCTCTCTATGCTGGCCTTTGCTCCCACCCAGTTCCTTCTTCCCCACACTCCTTTCCCATGCCCTGCACTCACTCACCCCACAAGACCCTCTCCAGCTTTCCCATCCCATTCTACCCTACATGCCCCACACTCACCAGCCCACCATGCCCCAGCAGTGCACCCACAGCACATGCATGGGCTGGTTTGTCTCACCAGCTCCCTTTCCTCCTCCAGGCCCATCTCCCTGGACAGGCTGCAGGACCTCCTCTTGCCTTGTCTCATGGATTCCCGCTCCCCACACACCCTCCTCCTGGCCCTATAGGTGCTGCTCACCACTGGGGCCCAGAGCTCTTCACAGCCCCAGCCAGACACCCAGCACTCCACCACCCCGGCACAAACCTCACCAATGCCTGGCCCACGGGGCAGCCTGGGGGTGCCTGGGCTGCACCACTGCAGTGGCTCTCCAAGCCGGCCCCAAGCCCCGTGCCCAGCCTGGCTGCATCCCTGCCTCCAGCAGCCGCCGCACGGGGCCCAAGCTGCCATTGAAATGGCGAATGAGGGGAACAGACCAGACACAAATACAAATGTCACCACTGTCACAGCTCGGGGCCACAGAACCTGCGGAGAGGCAGGACCTCTCCAGGCCTTGCCTCAGACCACAGAGCTGATGCAGCATGCGCCTCACCTCAGCTCCTTAAACAGGGCAAGTTCAGGTTACATCTTAGGTAGAAGCTCTTCTTTCCTGTGAGGGTGCTGAGGCACTGTCCCAGGGTGCCCAGAGAAGCTGTGGCTCTCCCATCCCTGGCAGTGCTCAAGGCCAGGTTGGACACAGGGGCTTGGAGCAAGCTGCTCTATGGAAGGAGTCCCTGCCCATGGCAGGGTTTGGAGCTGGAGGAGCTCTAAGGTCCTTTCCAAATTCTATCCCTCAGGTCCTGTTTCCAATGTAATATACAACAATACCAGCTATGCAGAAACAATGCCAGTGCTCACAGCCAGCCTTACAAACACTGATGAACCTGGGCTGCAACCTCAAAGGGTGGAGAGAGAACACAGCGGCTTTCCAGAGGTCTCACCCATATTCCTGAGAACCATCTTGAGTGGCCTGGCTTGCAAGGCAACTCCTTACTTGTGCAAGCCAGGCCTGGCACAGTGAGCCCAGCCTTAGGGGAGGTCACTCCTGTGCTTTGCACAAAGGGCATCCTTGAGGTGTGCCCAGAGCATCAGTGATGCCGCCCCGTACTTGCATGCAGAAGGGGTGTAACAGTGCTCTGCTCCATTCCTGAGCACACAGATCTCTGTTCCAGCATTCTTCATGCAACTGTTGCCCATCTAAGCAACTGCACTAAAGAGCCTTCAGTAGCAGGTCCCCCATCCTAAGCCTGTTGCAGCCCTGGCAGTGCTGTCCTCAAGCTTAGCTCCTGACAGTTGCACCTACCTGTAAAAAGCAGGTCCCAACAGGGGTGTTCTCCTTCAGCGACATGTTGTAGAAGTTACTCCTGAACACTGGCTCATTGTCATTGACATCCTGGAGGGCCACAAGCACCACAGCCGAGGAGGAGAGGGGAGGGGTTCCTCTGTCTGTGGCCAGCACTATCAGCTGAGGCTGAGGATCCTTCTCGTAATCCAGTGGTGCAGCAGTGGTGATGATCCCTGTGGCAGGGTCAATGGCAAACCAGCTGGAGTGGACACCCTGGCCATGCACAATACTGTACCGCACCTCCCCATTGGGACCCTGGTCCTTGTCACGAGCTGTCACCTGCAGCACAAAACTGCCTGGGTACACAACCTCAGGGATGCTCTGTTTGTACTCCTGCTGGTCAAAGAGCGGAGGGTTGTCGTTGATATCCATCACTTGCAGCACAAAGGCTGATTCTGCCCGGAGAGGAGGAGTTCCTGAGTCCGTAGCTGTCACTCGCAAATTGTAGGAGTCTCTTTCTTCCCTATCCAGAAGCTGGTCCACACAGATCAGGTAGATGATGTTGTCCTTGGTAGTGAGGGCGAACTTGCCATCCCCTCCCTCCAGTGTGACATTAACATTGGAGTACTCACCATAGTCTGGGTCAGAAACAGAGATGCGTGCCACATACTGTCCGGGCTGGGCTCCCTCGGAGATCTGTGGGGAGCCATCCTCACTCAGGAAGATGATAGTCATGGTGGGCTGGTTGTCATTGTAGTCACGCACATGAATAGTGACAAAGGCTGTAGTGACCTCAGGATGGACAGCCTTGTCCCTTGCCTGTACCACCAGCTCATGCACCTTCCTTACTTCGTAGTCCAGACCCTTGTTGAGCTTGATGACTCCAGTCCGGGAGTCAATGGTGAAGTACTGGTCAGGATCGCTCTGCCGACGGTTGATCTCATAAATCACATCCCCGTTGTCACCTTCATCTGCATCAGAGGCAAAGACCTGCAGGATGCTGCTGCCAGGTTTCAAATTCTCTGAGATGAGAGTGTGATAGCGGCTCTGGTTAAAGCTAGGAGCATTGTCATTGATGTCCTGGATGGACACATCCAGTGTCATCTGGGTGCTCCGGGGAGGAGAGCCACCATCATAGGCTTCCAACAGCAGTGAATATGATGAACGGTTCTCCCGATCCAAGATGTTGCTGACTACCAGGTCCAAATAAAGAACCCCGTTGGGTCCTCGACGTGTCTCCAGGCGGAAGGCTTGTCCCACATTGTCTCCCTTAATCACATACCCCTGTGTATTGAGTAGGCCGCTGTCAGCATCAAAGGCTGGGTCCAAGGGAAATCTGCTGCCAATGGGTGTGTGCTCTGGGATCTGGAAAGTGCTGTGTTGTCTGGGAAAGGCTGGAGCATGGTCATTGATATCATTCACTTGGATGTTCACTTCTACTGTGATGCCCTCTGGGGTAACAGCAATGAAACTGTAGCGGTCTCGAGTCTCTCGGTCTAAGACACGAGCTGTTTTGATGATACCGGTGTTCTCATCTATCCCCAAATCAGTGGTGACACCGCTGCCCTCCTGCGCAGAGATGAAATACATGTAGGCACTGGTTCCTGGAGGCAGGCCAGCACTGATGTCCCCAATGATGGTGCCAGCTGGCTGCTCCTCATCTATTTGTAGATCCAGGGTGCCCAGGACAGCAGAGCCCTTTCCTGTTCTCAGGCCTCCAAGAATTAGCAGCTCCAGCAGAAGCATGGCTGACCCCTTCATCTGTTCCATTGCTAGTGACTTGCAGAGCAGAGGGTGGCTTGATCTCCTTTAATCCTGCATGGAATGCAGACCAGAGGATGCTGGTTAAGAAGGAGCAGCAAAGGAAGGACAGGGATAAAAACAGTGGGGAGGGAAAGCCTGTCATGTACCTGCCACCCCATTGCTCTGTATCAAATACCCTTGCAATGACTGAATGTGAAAATGTGTCAGAGCAGAAGGTGCCCAAAGTGACAGACTGGGACAACACCAGGTCACACCTGGTCAGCCAAGCAGGTCACACCTGAAGGCTGCTGTGGTTAACAGCTGGAACCCCAGCACACAGGCTGTTCTTCCCAGACACCTCCTCTCTGCCAACATCGGGGCAGGGTGTTCCTGTGCTGAATGCTCCCTGTGAGGCTGAAGCTGCCTGCAAGGGGACAGAGATCTGGGGACACACAGCAGCCCCAGCACCTCTCCACCCTGAAAAAAGCTGGTCTCAAGCTGGGAGAAAGATCAACAAGCAACTATGTTGCTACACCCCCCCAACAACTACCAGTAACATGCCTTTCAGGACATCAGATCCACATGCCAAAAAAACCATGGAGGGCAAATCTGGTGTCCCTGGGAGGCAGCAGCTAAACTGGAGCAGGCTTACTTCCAGTGAACAATAAATCAGCGTGGCTGTATTGCAAAGGATGTACCCACAGCTGGGAATGGCCAGGACAAAATCAGACAGGGCCCATTGTTTGGCCTGGCACAGAGATCTGTGGATGCCCTGAGCGGGTACCATGGAGGGTGGTGGCACTGCAGCAGGAATGCAGCAGCTGCTCTGGATCCCTCCCGGTCCCACACCCTCCACTGCTCACTCTCCTCCTTTGTCTCTTTCTCACTGCTCCTGGCTCGTTCTGGCTCCTTCACTTCATTTCCCCCTGCCGTAGCTTCATTTCACTGCAGCAGTGGGGGAGGGACGAGCAGAGAGAAGCAGCTCCCTGCAGCCACCCCACTGCTGGACATGCTGGACACGCTGGGTACACTCCTAATGCTCACAGGCTGTCAGCCCCCAGGGCTCTGCCCACCCTCCCCAAGAGCAGCCCCAGGGATCCGGTGAGGAACACCAGCCCCAGGGCTGCTTCCAGCCCCCCGTAAGCGAGGCTCAGTGGTCTGCGGGGATGGCGGCAGCATGAGCTCACACTTGGACTCTCTTGAAAGTGTTTGCTGCTGGTCCCATAACCACACTCAGGAGCCGCTCATGGCAGAGGCAGGCCGGCAGGAACCTCCCTGTCTTGGAGGATGGAGGTGGCTGACATTGCCTATTTTGGGGACTGAGATTGTCAGCCCTCGATCAAAAGAACCCTACAGCACTGTTAACCCTTTCCAGGGGACGCAGGATAATTATTCCTGAGTGTTCTTTCCTACCCCAGGTCAGCTGCTTCGATCGGTTTTCCCTTTGGAAATCCTGGGTTAGTGAAAGAAAGGAAAAGTATTACAAAGTGTTTTCTACATTACAGAAGTGTTTGTTTGCTTCAGTGGGCATCCAGTGTTTGAGGTCTGTGGCAAGTCAGAGCACACACTCTTGTACCTGGCATGTATGAATAGTCCCTATCTCTCAGGAGCAGAAGTCAAAAGAAGACACTTACATCACTGGGCTGTGAGTGGGATCTACACTAGCTCAGTGGCCCCAGCCAGGTCTGTGTCTCTGCTGGAGACAGTTAAATGTCCCCAGCTGGAGGGGTAACAGCACACATCCAGAACATGTAGTGCTGGGGAATGGGGTCCGAGTTTGCTTCTCTGATGAAATTGCACCACCCTAACTGTGCCCTAGCTGCTCAGGTCATAGGAAGGTGCAAGACAGAGGGTTTAAATCCTTGACAGAAGGCCAGACAACTAAATCCAAAGGAGAGTAGAAAAGCAGCTAGAGGGGCATGGCTCCCTGTGGCAATTGCAGTCACTGAGGACAGGATGAAGCTGAAAGGTTTTGGGTAGTGTCTGGAACAAATCAGGGCACCGGTACAGGGAAACCCCCACGTGGTTTGATTAGTGATGTGGCTCTTGAGAAGCAGAAGGGAGTGCAGCAAGGAGGGCTTTCCACAGAGTTGCTGCCGGGGAGGGGAGTAACCTGGAAAGTTTACTTTGGGGAGTGGGAGAAGCAGCTGAGAGCACTGTGGCAACAGGGATTTGAAATTAGGGTCCTTGGGGTAGGGAACCAGTGATATGTGTTCAAGGCCAGGCTGGACACAGGGGCTTGGAGCAAGCTGCTCCAGTGGAAGGGGTCCTTGGCTGTGGCAGGGGGTTGGAACTGGAGGAGTTTTGAGGTCCCTTCCAACCCAAACCAGTCTGTGAATCTGTGATAAAAGTCTGTGTAAACTTCTCCATTTCCATCCTCCCCAGACACAAGTAGGTTGTTTCAGAGCCTAGCTACCTCTCTGATAAGAGATGCAACTGCCAGGGTTGCAGCCACTAGTGGCAGCCCCCTGCTCCTGTGAAGGCTGCAGGCTGGGGTCACAGAGGAAGGCAGCAGTGACCTCAGTGAATGCAGAGTCACCACATCCCAACAGCTGCTTCCAATTAGCAGAGAGCTCAGCACTGGCTGAAGTGGTCCAGGCCGAGGCTGTGTAATGTGAGCGGGCGGCCCCGTCCTTGCTGTCCCTCCCACCACCGGCACTGAGTCTCTGCGTCAGAAATGGCAGCAGAATCCTCTGAAGAAAACTGGTGGTGCCAGAACCTGTCCAGAGAGGTGCTGGGGTCCACAGCCACGGTAAGGAAGTTGACACGAATGGCAGCTAAAACGGCATGAGTTGCACCATCAGCATCTCCCAGCCTAGAGCTGATGGTCTGGGGCACCAGGAGAGCCCAGCCTACACTTAGCACACAAACCACAGGAAAAAAAACAGGATCTGGAACCACAGAGGGACCAGCGTGCACCCTGCCTGCCAGTGGCACCGCTCGTCTCATGGCAGCCCTAGCAGGCCCACAGTGGCCCCAGAAGAGAAGCTGGAAAGACGGCACCCACTGTGCACGCCACAAACAGATGTCAGAGTGCTTGCTGTGCAAAAGCTCCATCAAAGCTGCAGATGCTGCTGATGCCATATCCAAAGTCTCACATGAGAGGCCATGAGTCATATAATGATGTTTTTTTGAGACTCCAGTCCGGTTGAGGAAGGATGCAAAAGCCCATGTAATCTTTGCTGAGCAGCAGTTACTGACCTGGAACATGCTTTTCTTTTCTACATTCAGAGATATCTCTCTTAAGAGTTTCTCATTATCACCTCTTAGAGCTAGCCACAGCCCAGGCTTGCCTGCAGTACAGCCTTAGGCTAACAACTCTTCTTCAGCCTTTACTGCCTGCCACTACCTACAGACACCATTTCTATGCCTCCTGGCCCTTCCACCACCACCCACCTGGGCCTTCAGGACCAGCACCCTATTGTTCACTTCCAGCCCAGCCACATGGCCTCGTTTCCCTCTGATACCAGCTCTGAACAGTGACCAGCCTTCCATGAGATGACTCCACTGCATACCTGTGCATACCTGCACTCCATAAGCTCCACTGCATACCTGTGCATCCCATTTCTGTGCCACACCAGAGCTTCCTGCCTGCTGTCCTGCCTCTGGAAACACTCCCCCTCAAAGGACACTAATAAAATCTCCTCACGCATTAGCCAGTTCCCACATTCCGGCCCACACGCATCTGACCTGGCCCTTACCACACCATGTGCCCATCGAGAGGTGCCGCAGGGCCGTGTCTGCGCCGTGTCCACGGGTGCCCCAGGCTGTCAGGGGTCTCCCTCCCTCAGAGCTCCCGGACCTCTCTCTTCCCCCACAGCTCCCCGGCGCCCGGAGCTCCCCGCACCGCCTGGGGCTTCCCAGCCATCCCAGGCACAGCCCTGTCCCGGGCACATCCCCATCCATCCCCGACGCTGCGCTCAGTGAACTCTCGGTGCCGCAGCTCTTCCAGCCCCGGTCCCCTCCGCTCGGGGCCACAGTCCCCGCCTGGCGCCTCCGCGGCTCCTCCGAGCTCCCGCCCCGCGGCAGGGTTTCCCCTGCGGCCACCTCCGCGGCAGCGCCGGCCCCGCACCCTCCCCGTCCCTCTCCTCCGCTGCCGGCGCCGGCCCCGCTGCCGTCGCGCCGCGGGCGAGGCCGGTCCGGCCGCGGATCCCTGGTGCTGCGCCGCCGCGGGCGCGTTCCCCCCGCCCCCCCCGCTCCATTGTCTGCGCTGCGGAGGCAGAACAAAGCGCACGGTCCCGGTCCTGGTCGTGGTTGGGTCCCGGTGCTGGTCCCGGTCCCAGTCCCAGGCCTCGGCTCCATCTCGGTTCCGGTCCCGCCCGGTCCGGCCCGGCCCGCCTTGCAGCGATGCCGCTGTGCGGAACACCGGGCGAGGGCGCGGGGCAGCCGGAGCGGATCGGTGCCCGGCGCTGGCACTTACACCGCGCGTCCCGCGCTGGCTGCGCTCACATCCCGCAGAATCCGGCTCCGCCAAGACGTCCCGCAGCCGCTCCGGTGTCCCGGTGCTCCGGTGCCGCGCTCGCTTCGATACCGCTGGCCGCTCCGGTATCCCCAGCGCTGCGGAGCGCTCCTTTGCCGCGGCCACCCCGGTGTGTCGGTGCTACCCGGTACCGCAGCCGCCCCGGTCGCCCCGCGGAGCGCTCGGCGGCGGGTCGGCGCTGGCTCGGCGCGGAGGCTCCTGCTGAAACCCGACCCAGCGCCGCCCTCAGCCCCCCGCTCCCCCCGCTCCCCCCATCCCCGCCCCGCCACCGGAGCGCGCCGGCGGAGCGCGGCCTCCGAGCGGGCCCGGGCTGGGGTCCGGGGCGGTGGGACCCCGTGGCGGGACACGAAGAGTCCGGGGGCAGCGTCGGGGAGAATGGCTGGAGCCGGGGTAAAGAGGGATAGGGAGGAAGCAACGGGCGCCGGGAGCCCGGGGAAATGGGAAGGGGTAGGCAGGAGCGAGGGCCGGGCAGTGCTGGGATGGGACAGGGCAAGGAGGGCTGGGCAGGAGATGGAGGGGGGCTGTGCGTGACACTGGGGGTACTGGGGCCACGATCGCAGAGGCACAGCCCATTCTCTGCTCTCTGTTCCTTCCTATGCAGAGAGCCCAGAGTCCAAGTATCTGTAACCTGCAACGTGCCAGCACCTTGGCTCACATCAGGGCATCTAATGTCCATGTGGAAGGTACTATCTCATCTGTAGTGCCTGCATTGCAAGTGGTTGGGTCTCACCAGTCTATGATGAGTCAAACCAAGATTCTGGTGAGTGATTGTTGAGGCTTCTGCACCAGTGGCTCCTGCTTTGCTCAGCCTGGCTGCTTGAACTGCTTTTCCCTGCTCCAGCCAGGCCAGGTCCCGGAAGTACTGGTGTGTGGGCTGGGGGCCACTCTGCCTTCAGGCCAATACTCACTACTGGACCTTCTTCTGCCTTCTTAGTGAAGAAGCTGCCATTGACTACTGGCTATGACAGTCCATTGCTAAGATCTTGTGCTATAAAGGCCACAGCTCAATCTGCTTCCTCAAGAAAATGCCTAGGTTCTTCCATCAGTGACAACCAATTCAAACAGAGAATATGGCCAGGCTGGATCAATGGGCAAGGCCAACTGCATGAGGTTCAACAAGGCAAAGTGCCAGGTCCTGAACAACCCCATGAAATGCTTCAGGAGTGGGGAAGAACAGTGACTCAGTATGGAGTTGGTGCCTGCAAGCCAGGAAAGTACAGCAAGCATTGAACTGTGAGCCAGTGCTGTGCAGTATGGTGACACAGAGTGCAAGTTTGCAGATGACACTTGGAGAAGTGGCTGATACGTTGCAGGGCAGAACTTTGGTCAAGAGAGATGTCTAGAAACTCAAAGAGTTGGATTAGCAGAAACCTCATGAAGTTCAATGAGGAGAAGTACAAAGTTCTGTTCCTGAGGCAGAATAACCTGTAACTGATGCAGGGTGGGAACAAACCGAATTGCACTCCTGCTGAAAGGAACTTGGAGGTTAGGAGTGGAATCAAGAATCATAGTTTGCTCTCGTTGCAAATGAGGCAAACAACTTCCAGCACTACACAGGAGAAGGGTGAGCAGCAAATCAAGGGAAATAATTACCCTCTCGAGCTGGGAGGTGGTAAAGCTGCCCTGAAATCCCGTGTACATTCCTGGCCTCCTGTTTATGAGGAATATGGAAGAACTGTAGCAGATAGGTAAGAGCCAGGCACATATGACAGGTTTATAAAGAGGCACTGAAGAAGCTGGGCTTGCTCAGACTGGTGATGAGTAGCTTAAGGGGCTTCTTAATGGCATCTTAATGCTACTTTAGGACATGTTGAAAAGATGATGGCACCAATAGAACAGTAACAATGGGTACAGTGACAGCCTGGAAGATTAAGAGTGAACACTGGGGGAGGTATTTTTCACCAGGAGACTTGTGCAGCCCTGGAGAAAGCTACCCTCAGAGGCTGATCTGACCTAGTGTTATTCCCAGTCTGTCTTCAAATGAAAGGCTGGACTATGTGTTCCAGACACCCCTTTTAATGAGAAGTGCTATCTACAGTGAATCTGTGAATTTCATTCCATTTCTGTTATGCCACTCCTTAATAATAGCTTTTTGCTTTTATGATGTTCTGGGCACACTCCATACTCATGATGTCTCTTTGCTTTCAGCGTATTTTTCAGTGTATTTTGGTTTTCCCTTTGAGATCTTCACTGGTAGAAGTAGAACAGGTGAGCTCCAAACCTGCCCTGACCACACCACGCATCTGTTCGAGCACAAACTTTTCAAGTTGCTGCTAAACTTTTTCCCCAGTCTTCCACATCTTACAGTTTTAATATTAATTTATCTCTTCTCATTTGAATAAATAATTTCTCATGTGTCACTGTAGCACTGCAGTTCAGATACTGACCAAGCTTTTTTCCTGTCCCCTCAAAAATCACTTCTAAGAAAGCTGTCTGATGTGCACTGTAGCAAACCTGCTGCATTTGATCACATTTGCTAGCTATTCTCATATTTTCAAATTATCATTTCCCTTTAAAATCTGCCTTGAATCCTTCATACTACTGCAAGCAATCTGCATTTTCCATGGACATTCACTTCACTCCTCCTTTCTTCAGTAATCTGTGACGTTTGTTATTCTTCAGCCCCAAATCATTAAACAGCCCCCCTCTCGGATTTGCAACTTGTACGCAAGATGGAAATCAGTGCATTCCTTTTGGTATTCCAGTAAAGTCTAATTTACTATATATTCTTGATCCCCCTTGGCAAAAGGAGTGAATAGATCCATACCATGTGCTTGGCCTTCAGAGAGATCTTCAACAGTCTTTCTGACATACAAATATCTTTGAAGCTGTATGTGGACTGATAGAAAAATGTAAATTAACCTATACCTTGTAAGAGCAACTCAGATGCAGAAACAAGAGCAGAAAGCTGCTATTCAACTGTTCAGGGCAGAAGGTTACTGGTAGTACTAAAGGTTGGGACAGACTGCAGTACAGAAATTAATAACGTGGAGACCAAAGTATGGAGAAGGGGACCCATGGTGAAGGTGAGTCTGGATTCATCAGTGCTATGGTGAACTTGAGAAACAGCAATAATATAGGAGCCAGTGAAACCGAGCAAACGGAGTCAGTAGTGACCGGAGCATGGCTGGGAGGCAGCATGGAAAACACACTCTCTGCCTATTTTGTGTTGTTCTAGAGCTACAGGCAAAAGCTGCGCTGTAATGGGATGTTGTGGTCTCTCTTGTGTTGCTCTTCTGCCACAATGACCCTGATCCCGATCCTGATGGAAGGAGGTGATCCTGCCCCTCTGCTCTGCTCTTGTGAGACCTCTCCTGGAGCACTGGGGGCAGTTCTGGTGTCCTCAACATAAAAAGGACATGGAGCTGTTGGAACAAGTGCAGAGGAGGCCACGAGGATGAGCAGGGGCTGGAGCAGCTCCCATACAAAGACAGGGTGGGAAAGTTGGGGCTGTTCAGCCTGGAGAAGAGAAGGCTGAGTGGAGACCTCAGAGCAGCCTTACAGTTTCTGAAGGTGGCCCATAGGGATGCTGGGGAGGGGCTCTTCATTAGGAACTGTAGTGACAGGACAAGGGGTAACGGGTTCAAACTGAAACAGGGGAGGTTTAGATTGGAGATAAGGAAGAAATTCTTTCCTGTCAGGGTGGTGAGATGCTGGAATGGGTTGCCCAGGGAGGTTGTGAGTGCTCCATCCCTGGCAGTGTTCAAGGCCAGATTGGATGAAGCATTGGGTGCCATGGTTTAGTGTGAGGTGTCCCTGCTTATGGCAGGGGGTTTGGAACTAGATGATCTTAAGGTCCTTTCCAACCCAAACTATTCTATGATTCTATGATGATGGAGTCAAGCACATCCCTACCCTGACTGGACTCTCCATGTTCTCACCCTCATCCATAGCAAGTGTGAAGTGGTCTGTCAGCATCTTCTTGCTAGACAGCAGGCTGCTCCTGAGCTGGATAGGAGCAACTAGCAGGGAGCCTGGCAGCACCAAGTTGCTTGGAGGCTTCCATGCTTGCAGGCTGATGCCTAGCTCAAAAGTCCCAAACAGGAAATCCTTCTGGGATGTGCTTAGGCTCTGATTCCCGGATGTTCACAGCAAGCAAAGGCTTCCTGCATTCAGAATGGAGGTTAAAAATAAATGAAGGCAGGCACCTGCTAGGAACATCCATGGCTGGGAGTGGAAGAAGGAAGCACAGGAGCAGGGGCTTTTGGGTGAGATTCCAAGTTTGCCTCTGCCATTTGGAATGCCCTTGAAAGCTATGAAATATAAAGGAGTTGCAAAAACATTTCACCTGAGAAGTGGGGCTGGTCCCTTGGCTTTGCAGCTCTGTACTCAAAGCCTGGTGAAAGGAAATGCTGCTGAAGGTAACCTGACTTAGATTTGAACCTTACAGTGGAAGAGCTCTGCATCTCCTACTTGGTAGGATGGACACAAAACTCCTGTCACATAAAGGTCCTGCAATAGGCACAGTTCTTTACAGGGTTTGTGCATGAGCAGCTTGGAGTCCTGAATACCAGGTCCTCTCCCTGTGCTGGATGTGGTGGGCAGTTAGGGTACAGCAGGTTGAGTTTTTTGCCTTCTCTTTACCTTAGAAACGTGCTGAAGCTCAGGAGTATTGGAAGCAGCTGGACTGAGCAGTGGTCTTAACATCACAGTACATTATGCCTGAAGGAAGGATGCTGAGCCATCACCTCTCTTGCTACCCATCTTTCTCATGGTAGCCTGGTAAGGACTCTTCACAGCCTATTTTCCACAGCTCTTTTTTGTACGGTTCTAAATGCCCTGAACACTCAATTATCCACCTTGCCTCCTTTTTTAGAGGAATTCTCTAGCACAGCAAAACCTGTGAAACAGTTGGGCTTAAAATGTTGCTCCTTGCTGCCTCCTTGTCTCGAACTTACATTACATTACTTACATTACACCAGGCTGGGAGTTCCACTGCTCAACATTTCACCTGTCCCAGGCATGGACTTGTTCTTAATTTTGCCAGTTCTTTGCATTCCCAACCAGCAGCTCTCTTGGTAGCTCAGCATGGGACTTCTCAAAAAGCTCATTTGGTATTATTGTAAGTTATAGCAGCATCTAAAGATTAAGACTTCAAGTGCAGCAATAAAACAATTCATACCCAGAAGAGAAAACAATCAAAAGTGAAGACAAGTAGGTAGATACAACAAGGAACATGGAAGGGTAAGGCTACAGGTGAGATAGCAGCTATATTCTTTGCAGGTACTTCCTAAACAGCAGAGCAGAGGCAGATTTTAAACAGAAGGAAAACCAAATCCAGGGCTGTCAGCTGCTTTATTCCCACCCCTCACAGAGGGTTTCACTGAACACAGGAGCCCCCATCATGCTCAGCAGATGTGCACCTAATCAATTCTTCAGGTCCTCCTGTAATGAAGACTTCATAAACCTTCCAGTCCATTGATTCAGTGCTAATTTTTCTGTGCTATTATTTAAACCCATTCTTCCTTGTACTATCTATCTTATACATTCTATCTTGTTTCATGAACACTGGAAATAGATTGTTCTCTTTGCAACTGTCTTTTACAAATCAAGGTGGTTTTCGTATCTTCTCACTTTTCTTCAAGTTAAACTGCCCCAGAGAAATTTAGTCTTCGCATCCTGTATTTTCTCAGCCTCCAGCCACCTCCTCTGGACTTTCTCAGATTTGTCTACATTCTCTGAAGAGCTCTAAGACTGGTCACAGAACTGCAGCTAAGGGCCTCATCACAGCAAAGCAGAGCCAAAAATGTTACTTCATGCATCCTGCCAGTCATATTCCTGTTTATACCATCTCGTATGATGTTACATTGGTTTTGCAACAGCATGTCCATAGCTGACTCATATTCAACCTGTGGATCACTATAAACTAAACACTGAGAACTACTCCATAGATGTTTGTTTCTCAGTCTCTATCTGTACATCTTATTATTCCTACCAAGTGGGTAATCTTCCTACAAGGAATATTATTATTATTAAAATAGTAATTTTAATATTTCTATCATCACTGTTTGTTCGATATCTTGGCTAATAATCTGTAAGGAAGCAAAGGACCACAGAGAAACACACAGAACAACAGGGAAATTATATTACTGCAGCTTAGTGATGCTAATTTGATGTTCAATATTTATAAAGACTGTAGAAAACTCAAAGTACTCAGAGTCATAAGAAGGAGTGAACATCGGTAGAACAAGTTTCCACATAGAGAGCTTCAGAAAAATTAAAAATACAAGTGATTTCTATGGGTTTGTAAGAAAGAACTTTTTTTTTTTTCACTGTGTGTAATGTTTCAACCTAGCAAACAACCAGGAGCATTGGGGTGGAATGGCCATTATACAAACTAAAAGTAAAGAGCAATGGTTCAACTGAAGGAGGAATTAATCACTAGAATAACTAAGAAAAAGGCATATGAGGTCCCTAGCAGTCCAGTTTGTCCATCTTTGGCTGAACAGGGTGCTGGGCCATCTTGTCTCTTTCCCAAGAGAGGCTGTACCAGATGATCCTTGATGTCCCTGTCAAGACCCACTCCAAGCTGGTATTCTGGTGTTCATGGTCTTTCTCAAGAGATGTGCTAGCTCAGCAGATGTTACAGGGTTTGAAAAGGAGTCTCTCCTTGAGGTTCTCTGAGCCTTGTGATTCCCAAAAGGCACTCAGACCTAGTGGCTGAACTGCCCTGTGTATGCTGCCCACCCCAGCAGATGCCTTCCAGAGAGACAACTGAACTGTGTCAAACCAAAGAATGATTTTTATGATAAGAAATTGGACGATGACAATGAAAGCATCTAATACATTTTAGTCTGTGAGCCGAGACAAAACTGAAATCAGCATTTCCAGAGCAGGGAGTTGACTGAGCTGAGCCCTGTGCTACTGACGGGTCTATTTCCTGTCCTGGCTTCATCCATCCTCCTCTTCTGGAAGCTCTTCATCCACGTTTCTGCACCAGGGTGACCTCATTTGGCAGCAGCCTCTGCAAACATAGCGCTGACTGAAGCACACCATTCTCATAGGTGCCTCTTAGAAAGCGGCTCACCAATGCCTGGACTTTCCCCCTGCTAGCAAACAAGTCTCCTTCTATTCCCCTGAAAATCAGCTGGGAGGAAGTGAGATGGGGAGGTGGTTTCCGAAATCCTGTGGATTGTGATTACAGACAGTCTCAGGACCCATGGAGTGGGGGTGGGGAGCACAGAAGCTGCATGGGGAATCCAGATTATTTTCATGTGAGGTGAACTCATGCTTTTGATCAGCAGAATTCACAAACATATACAAGCCCGATGGCAAAGGGCCTGTTGGTGCTTTTAAAAGGAAGAAAACAATTTGAGGAATATCCCTTCCCGAAGAACATGGGTTTTGCTTTGGAGGAGCTTTCTATATATAGTGAGGTGATTATTTCAGAATGGAAAATGTTTGTTCAGGAAGGAAAGGCTCTGAGATCAGCAGAGCCAAGTCTCACCCACAAGCCATGGACTCCACTGGACTCTTCTGCCCAGCAGCAGGGAGGAGTCTGCAGGGGAATGGGACTGTCCAGCAATCCCCCACCTATACCTGAGTGCTTACCTCTGGAGCATGGGGTGAGGCTCTGGGCTGTCACAGAGGGGCTGGACATGAAGTAACATCTGATGATCCCTACAAGAAAACACAAATGCAGAAGGTCTCACCTTCTTTTTGTCTTAGACAAATGAGGTTTATCATCCACAGCTGATGCACACTGGGAGGCAGCAAGATATCCTACCAATATGCTCTACTGCTGCACATGCCAGCAAGCAAATTTGCAACAGTGCACACTGACCAAACAGCCCGTTCTAAATATGCTGCAGGCATATATAGGGTCTGAACTGCACTAAATATACCTGCCACAAATAGGCACGGGAAGCTGCGGTTCTTAAAGTAGAACGGGTGACACACCAAGGCACACTGCTACCCCACCGACAGGAGGGAGGAGGAACTGGTGGGATACATCTCCATCTAGTGGACATATATGGGTTACACAATCTTAATCCATGGATAGTAGCTGCAGCATTGCTTATGAGCCCAGACACAGACCAGTTTGTATGCTAAACTTACAGTGTATAAACTATTAACCTCCCCCCCAACCGTTAAGTTTCAGTTTAAGCTGCTATAATGTACGTAATTTAGCACAGACGTTACCATTTGGTAAGACAACCTGCTCTAATCCAATTCACAATCCATAGGTTAAGAATACCACACACTTTGAAAAGTCACAGAGATCTCCAGGTTAAACCCCAGCCATGTAGCTCATCCTCAGAAGAGTCAGGCTGGAACTAACCATCAAGTTGATTCTGCTTTACATAACCCTTGAGGGACATAACCATGCCAAGTGCAAGGTCCTACACCTGGGTCGGAGCAATCCCAGGCACAGCTCCACATTGGGCAGAGAGGAGATTCAGAGCAGCTCTGCTGAGAAGGGCTTGGGGGTGGTGGTCGATGAGAACATGAACTTGAGCCGGCTGCAGTGAGCGCTTGCAGCCCAGAAAGCAACCGTATCCTGGGCTGCATCCAAAG
>NDXB01004153.1:18725-37396 GCA_002631895.1 Agapornis roseicollis | reverse complement strand
CCAAACAAACAAACAAAAAAAAAAAACAAACACCAACAAACCACACTCAATCTACCACAAATTCACCAAAACCCTGAAGTTATCTTATGATATATCAAGTGCTATACTTCTTTCAAATCATGACTTGCTAAAGCACTAGTTATCTGAACTGGTGATTCAATGGTAATTTTGAAAATTAGCCTACGGTACTCAGATGCTTTGACCTCAGGAATTTAGAATGGCATTATAGGTTCTAGATTTTGTGTACAAGAAAAACCTCAAATTGGTGTATTTTAATTTCTTTTTCTGGCACGGAAATACACCTGTTCTGTCAAAAAAAATGAGAATTTAAACACATACTCCCCCAAGAAAACTGCAGAAAGGCACGGAAATTACCTTTCAGAAGCTTCAGAGCTTAAGATTAAAACTTCCATATGACAGGTTCAGGAAACGTCTCTGTTTTCACCTTCCATAAGAACAACCTATGTTTGATCTCTCCTGCCATCATCAGGCAAGTCTAGATGAGGAACAGCATACAATGCTACTGTGAAAGGCATTACTTCACTCTCTCAGCTTAGGTTATTTCACTTACACCAGGAAAAAATGAAACAGTACAAGGTAAAATTAAAAGTCAAACACCAGTGACTGTCAAAATCCATGAACTTACCAACCCCAGTTCATTATGATGTCAGCTAATAAATGTTTCATGGAGACANTCTCTCAGCTTAGGTTATTTCACTTACACCAGGAAAAAATGAAACAGTACAAGGTAAAATTAAAAGTCAAACACCAGTGACTGTCAAAATCCATGAACTTACCAACCCCAGTTCATTATGATGTCAGCTAATAAATGTTTCATGGAGACATCAGTAGTTTTAGCCTGATCTCTTTGCTGGTTTTGGGTTGGGTTGTTTTTTGGTTTTTTTTTTCACAAATTTGGCTAGCTGTTTGAAAATATAATCAACTGGCTAAACAAAATTTCAGCTAAGTTATATGTTTTAATTACAGGAACATCAAAGAAGTTGCCAACTTGGCTCATACAACAAAAGCCTTTTCCAAATTGAATTAGAATATTATGCCAATGCCTTATTAGTACTACAGTTAAAACACATCACTTGGGTCAAAAGAAGCAAATGTATTGACTTCCACAGAAACCCAAAGAAAAACATTTTAATTAATGTAATGAATATCTCCAGGGTGTTAGCAAATTGATACACATAGGTGGTAAGCAGCAAAATGTTGGCAAAGGAATAATCCTAGGAGAAAATTTTTATTTGCTCTTACTGATTCATTCTGGTCTTTTTTCTAACAATATGTGAGCAGCTCATTTTAAGTAGTCTTATAGGGAGAAAAAAAAACCCAACACTTTCTTTCCATATTTGATACTTTCTGGTCATGATTGTCCAAACCACTTTGTGATTCTGAATGCCTAATATTTCAACTTTGAGAAACACTAAGGGAACAAGATAAGATATTTGGGTATTCAAAAATCACAAAGTCACAAAATCATCAGTTTTTATACTGTGTATCTCAAATTACTTAAACAGATTTGACTTACTCCCATATGACTAATGACCTACAGAAAGCAGTTTGAAATTTTAAGGAAAGTTCTAAAGAAATAAAGCAGAAATCCAAAGCCAATATAGAACAGCAAAAAAACCCAGCAAGGTTCTAAATACTTATTTCAGACTTTGCAGTCAATCTCAGGAACACTGATGCATCAGTGGTTCAATCTCTGGTATTTCCTACAAGCTAATGTACAGAAGTACCATTTTCTAAAGTGTAATTGTATAAAGCATTACTAAAAGAGTAATGGAAGACTTTTAGGTTATCCATCAAAGGAAATTCAGTGAGAAATGTGCTTGAAAATTAGGAGATTCTGTCACATTAGGCACCACTGCCCTCTTCAGTCAGGCAGACAGTGATTTCATGTACTTTGCTTAGAGAACTTTGCCTGATGATTTCCCCACCAGAGTACTGACAAACACAGTCTTTACTTCTAAAGAACGTTTTTCTCACAGTAGAATAATGTGATGCAGCATTTCATTCATACACCAAAAATAAATATGTTGCTGTAACATTGTTTGATTTGACACATGAAGACAACATACAGTTTTTACATATTTAATGTTACTTCTCATGCATATATGGATTTGAGGAAATAGGCTCTTTTTTTTTTTTTGTGGAAAGACTCCATCACAAAGAAAACAAGTTACTCATGGTTTTCATTCACTTCATACCTGATAAAGCCACTAAAGAATCACATACCTTAAAGCAAGACTTCAATAAACTGTAACAACTGTTTAATGAAGATAAAATCCTATTAGATAAAATATTTTTTTAAAAAACAGCATATCTTTCATGATATTCTCTAACTAGTATGCAATTATGCATGACTAAAACTGGGAATATTTTCTTAAGGTGAAAATAGACACTTTGCAAGCAAACTCTCACTCTTGAGATATAAGAGATTCAAGGTACACTTTGATGAAAAAGCAGCACTGGATGAAAATCCACACAGTCCAAATAACAAAGGTCTTGAAGTCAGCAGTCTCTTAATTCAGGCCTTGTTTCTCTTACATCTTCTTACAGTTGCTTACATGTCCTTGGTTCAGCAGTAGCAGTCATTTTTTCTCCTTCTTAGTAGCTGGTGCAGTGCTCTAGTTTTGACTTTCAGCCTGGGAGCAATGCTGATAACACCAGTGTTTTTAGTTGCTGCTCAGTAATGTTTACTCTGACCAAGGACTTTCTGAGTCTCATGTTCTTCCAGAGAGGAGGGGAAGCCTGGAGGAAGCAGAGACAGGACACCTGACCCAAATTAACCAAAGAGGTATTCCATACTGCAGCACCTCATGCCCACTATATAAATTGGGGGCATTTACCCAGAAGGGCTAGGGCACTGCTTGGTCGGGCTGGGTATCGGCCAGCAAGTGGTGAGAGGTTTTATTCCCTTCCCTTGTTATTTCCCTTATCATTATTATTATTGGTGGTAACAGCAGTGGGTTTGTGTTATACCTTAGTTACTGAACTGTTCTTATCTCAACACATGGGAATCACATTCTTTCGAGTCTCCTCTCCATCCCTCTGGGGGGCAGGGGGAGGAAGAGGGAAGAAGGGAGTCTAGGCTTAAATCACAACAGTTCATTTTTGGCACCCAACGTGAGGCACAAGGGGTTGAAATAGTGACAGATCTGACCAGAGTTTGTCCAATCGTATTTGTGATAAGCATTCATTGTTTTGGATTAATAATCACCTGTCACAGTGTTGATTTATTGACTCTCAAAGTTGTTGATCTCACAGTTTCAGCATGTCGCAACTTATCTACAGCAGCTATTTGCTGTGTTAGTGTTTACTGGCTGGGGGCATTGGGCTAAGATTCTTGTTTCATTGTACTTTATGGTAATGACTTGTAATACAATAGACTCATTGATGATGAAACTGATCTGGCCTGCATTCCCAGTGTGGTCACCACCTCTATACTTTGGGAGGTGTATAATAGAATTGTTTTTTCTCCACTCCTCAAGTGATCAACCTGAGAAGGAGACATTCCCTTAACATCCCAGCCACCCCACCAGACTGTTTACATCATCCTTTGAGAGTTCTTAAGGTTTTCAATGGCCTTTGAGTACCCTTGAGACCTGCTTGTTGATTGTGATAGGGATAACCATGTTGGCACACATACAGAGTGTGTTTTACCCCTGACCATTTCATCTGCTCTCAGAAGTTAAGCAGAGTTGGGTTTGGGCCTTGTCTAGGGTTGGGCAATGATATAGGAGAACCAGGAGATTTTCCCTGAGGTTGGACAGTTATGAGTGGCAGGGTGTGTGGGATAGTATGGTCAAGTATCTAGGCCAGTGGGCCCCTTCAGTGCTTTGGAACTTCACCACTGAACAAGTGTAAAATCCAGAAAAATTAGTAGAACACTTAAATGAGATGTGCTGTCATCCTGGTCCTACCAGAGAGGGACAAATCATGGCAATGTGCTGGGGGCTTGGCTTATGCTGACAGAGCCTTGTTCAACATCATCCAGCACCTTCAAAGGGAAAAAAAATGTCTCTGGATCTGATGGCAAAGCAACTGACAATGCAGGTACTCTAACAGCAAATACAGCCGCTGTTCCAACTCCAAATACAGCAGCTACATCAACCCTAGTGACAAGTACAGCAGCTACTCAAACTCTGACTGCAACAGATAACGTAGCTACTCCAACTCCAAATACAGCAGCTACACCAGACTGAAGAGTCAGGGAGTGATCAGCAGGACCCTCTCAGCCTTTAATAATCCCATATGAGCAGTGCAAAAGTCTAATGGAGAGTGGAGACTAACCATAAAATATCGTGGCCTGAACGAAGTCATAACCACCATGGAGTGCTGCCATATCAGACATGCTAGAACTTCAGTATGAACTGGAGTCAAAGGCAGCCAAGTGCTATGCCATGATTGATATTGCCAATGGATTTTTCTCAATTCCTTTGGAAGCAGAGTGCAGGCCACAGTTTGCTTTTACCTGGAGAGGCCTCCAGTTCACTTGGAACTGACTGCCCCAGGGATGGAAACACAGCCCTACCATATGCCATGGACTGATCTAGACTGTACTGGAACAGGGGCAAGCTCCTGCAGTACATTGATGACATTATTGTGTGGGGTGATACAGCAGACGAAGTCTTTGAGAAAGGGAGGAAAATAATGCAAATCCTGCTGAAAGCTGGTTTTGCCATAAAATGAACGTCAAGGGACCTTCACAGGAGATTCAGTTGTGGGGAATAAAATGACAAGATGGATGTAGACACATCCCCACAGATGTGATCAACCAGGTAACAGCAATGTCTGCAGTGCTGTGGGGTTCTGGAGAATTCACATCCCAAATTACAGTTTAATTGTAAGCCCTCTCTATCATGTGACCCAGAAGAAGAATGATTTCAAATGGGGCCCTGAGCAACAACAAGCCTTTGAGCAAATCAAACATGAGATAGTTCATGCAGTGGCCCTTGGACCAGTCCAGACCGGGCCAGATGTAAAAGATGTACTGTACACCACAGCCAGGGAGAATGGTCCGACCTGGAGCCTCTGGCATAAAGCTCCAGGGGAGATTCGAGGTCGATCCCTCAGCTTTTGGAGTCGGGGATACAAAGGATCTGAGGCCAGCTACACCCCAGACTATGAAGGGATTTGAGCTGCTTCAGAAGTGATTAGCACTGAAGCACAGCTCCTCCTGGCACCCCGGTTGCCCCTGCTGGGAGGGATGTTCAAAGGCAGGGTCTCCTCTACACATCATGCAACCAATGCTACATGGAGTAAATGGGCTGCATTAATCACACAACGAGCTCGAATAAGAAGTCCCAGATATCCAGGCATTCTAGAAGTCAACATGGACTGGTCAGAAGGCAAAGATTTTGGAATGTCACCAGAGGAGAAGGTGATGCGTGCTGAAGAGGCCTCACCATATAATAAACTGTCAGAAAGTGAAAAGCAGTATGCCTTGTTTACTGATGGTCCTGCCCATCTGATGATGTTTGTGTTATACCTTAGTTACTGGACTGTTCTTATCTCAACCCAAGCGAGTTACATTCTTTTGACTGTCCTCCCCATCTGTCCGGAAGCAGCGGGAAGAATGGGGGAGAGTGAGCAAATGGCTGAGTGGTTTTCTGGGTTGCCAGCTGGGCTTAAACCATGACAACTTAAGAATCAAATTTTGATTTAAGACACAGTCATCACAAAGTAGCATAAGAATCAACATCAGGTAAAAGGCTTCCTTTCTTTGAACAGAAGGAAAAGCCATTTTATTTCTCTGAGATTCTATTTATTTATATTAAATGGGATAATATATAATACATTGTATTAATCATCATAATTTTGTCACTCATTTTTCATCTTCATGACATGGAGAAATTTCAGCTATTACATGGAAGCATGCTATAGTAAGAAGAGACTTCTACCTAAGATTCTGAGCAACCTTGAAACAAATCATTAGAGCAAAAATAAAATTGCACAGCAGCTTATCTCCAAAAGCCAACAGAACACGAAATCCAACACTCCCATTCATGTAGATCTAATTCCTCAACATCTCCTTCTTTAGTAATCTGTCCAGATATAGACCCATCATCGTGCTTGGCACAAAGGTCAATGGGCTGTAGCTATATCAGATCCTATTTCAGAGGTGTAGGAATTACAGAAGCAGTACACTTAAATACACCAGACTTTAGGAAGCACAGTAGTCAAACTTATATGCTTAAAATTGCATATGGCTGAATAAAGGTTCAAAAATATGTTAATTACATGCCGTTAATCTTAGCTTGGACCTAGAAGCAACACAGAGGTATTTTGTCTGTGCTAACTGCAAATTTTACTAATCTCTTCACAACAAATCACAAGCTCATGTACCTCAGAGCTTGGTACAAGGATCACTCAGACAACCTTAGACAAGCTCAACAATAGCTCAGATTCAGCATCACAATTTCATACTCATGTCCTGTAGGATTCAGCTACCCCTATAGGAAGCCCTCCAGGAACCTCTCGGCTATTATAAGGATCATATCTTTTGTGCAGCACTGAATGAACACAGCAAATCCAAGCTGATTGAACTTAGGTAAGCATGTGGCACAAAGTGCTCAAGCCATGAAGTCATTCGGACCCTAGGGGAAACAATTCACAGAGGCACTGACTGACTCCAGAATTGCAGATGTAGTATTATTTTTAGGTATCTAGGGTCAAAAATGAGCTATCGTGTAGTCTACTGAAGTGGTTTAAGCTTGCATACCGATTAAGGGAATTGGTGACCATTCCTCAACCTTTCCCGCTTCTAGTTGGATGCACAAAAACTTCAGTTACAGTCTGGTGCAAACAATGAAAATACAAGTTGACTCTGAACTTCTAACCCTTTTAGCCCTGAGTGTCTCTCTTTTTTCAGTGTGGCATCTGTTTGGCAGCTTTATTTTATATGCTTGCTTCATTAAGATGCACTGCAGGCACAATTTTTCCATCTGTGCTGGTTTTGGCTGGGATAGATTTAATTTTCTTCACAGTAGCTGGTGTGGGGCTCTGGTTTAGATTTGTGGTGGAAACAGTGCTGATCACACAGGGATGTTTTCATTACTGCTGATCAGTGCTGACACAGAGCCAAGGCCTTTTCTGCTCCTCACCCTATCCTACCAGCGAGGAGGCTCAGGGTGCACAAGTAGTTGTGGGGTGGCATAGCCAGGACAGCTGACCCCAATTGACCCAAGAGATATCCCAGACCATAGAACATCATGCTCAGCATGTAGAGCTAGAGGAAGAAGGAGGAAGGGGATGATGGTGTGATAGTGATGGTCTTCCCAAGTCACTATTACACATGATGGAGCCCTGCTGTCCTGGGGATGGCTGAACTGCCTGACCATGGGATGCACTGAATGGATTCTTTTTTTCAATCTGTTTGAGTACATGGCTTTTGCTTTGCCTATTAAACTGTCTTTATCTAAACCCATGAGTTTTCTCACTTTTACCCTTCCAATTCTCTCCCCCATCACACAAGGGAGGAGTGGGGCTCAGATGCTGGCTGGGGTTAAACCACACCACCATCTGTTAGAACTATTAGGCAACAAGCAAGTAGCTAATTAATGTTAAGATAATCCCCATATGAGAGAAATACTTTTTCTTTTGGTTTTATCACAGCTGTATCTGTATTTAATAGATTTTTAATTTGCATCTGTCTAGTTCATTTATCTCCCTTTCTCTCTTTCCAGTGACTTATTCCACAGTTCTGACTACTCACTGAACACATTTCTCTCTGCACTCTCGCTCCCACTATTTTTTATATGTAAAACAATGGGTAGGACAATGAAAAAGATCAATTAGGATATGATTCAAACAGAGTCAACGTAGAGCTGACATAAGATGGTAGAAAAAGAAAATAACAACCGAACACTCATTTGTGATTCCTGTGATAGAAGAAAATTAATAGCGTCAGAAAATAAAGCACATCTCAAGTTACCATTTTAAAGCTTAAAAGACATTATGTACATTTGCACCCCGTTGCAAATACCTCTCCAGAGCCTGAACCAGGCCTTCTATCTATTTTGTGCACTTGTAGCTGTAGAGTTTGAATGGGCTTTTGCATGATATAAACATCTTTGTAAAAAGAAAACAAAACTACATTTTTTTTATTTTATTTTTTTTTTAAAAAGGAGACAATAGTATCAGTATCCTTTTGCCTTTCTGGTACATCACAATATACCAACCAGAAAAATAGTCAATAACATATTCCCAGAAAACCTTTCCAAAACAACTTTACAGCCCTGAACCTACACTTTAAGTCTGAATCTGCAGAATTCTGTAATTCATTTTTTAAAAAGAGAACAGATGAGAAAAGGTTTTTTTTGTTATTATTCTAACAACATTTTTGAAACCAGCAATTGTCCTGGGTTCAGCAGTTGCAGTCAGTTTTTCTTCTCTTTAGTAGCTGTGTTTTGACTTAACCCGGGAACAAGGCTGATAAGGCCGATGTTTTTGGTTGTTGCTGAGCGATGTTTGCCCTGACCAAGGACTTTGTGAGCCTCATGCTCTGCCGGGGAGGAGGGGTGCCGGGGAGGAAGGAGGGACAGGACTGTACTGACAGGACCAAACTGACCAAAGAGGTATTCCATACCATAGCATGTCATGCCCAGGATGTAACTGGGAGTGATCCGGAAGGCTGAGTTCTCTCAGGGTGGTTGGAGGAGTTGGTCGGTCAGCACTTGGTTGGTGGGTTGTCGTGAGTTATCTGTTGTGGTTGATGGGATGCTGTATTCTTTTCTTTTATCATTATTATTATTGGTGGTAGCAGCAGTGATTTGTGTTATACCTTAGTTACTAAACTGTTCTTATCTCAACCTGTGGAAGTTGCATTCTTTTGATTCTCCCCCCATCTCTCTGGAAGCAGGGGAGGGCAAGAAGGGGGGGTTGAGTGAGTGAATGAGATGCATGGTTGGTTGGGTTTAAACCCAACTGCTTCAAGTCACTCACTAAGAATCTGAAAGAGGGCTAAGTGAATTGTGTTCTTAATCATCACATTTGATCTAGATGAATAAATTTGATCTGGTTTGAATTTCAAACAATAGCTTATCTTTAGATCAGTTTCCTCTTTTTCTCTGAAAAAAAAAATGGATGGAAGATATTGCTCACTTTCACTTGGCAATGCACAGTGCTACACCTGACCACAGGAAATGACTGGCAGGGTCAGACCAATGGATAATTCTGCAACATTTCTTTTGTTTTCAACAGCAGCAGAAAAGGATGCCCATTTAGAGAACAAACACAAGCCTAACTCACAATCTATAGTCATTCTCCTGCAGAAATCCCCTCCACTCCACAGAAATCCACAGCCCCTGTACTTGAAAAATGGTTTGCCCTCATTCTTGAGGCTGAAAATTGTAACTTTACGGCAGTCTATTTCTCTCCTTCTTGAGACTGAGGAAGCATTCCTCTCCACAACATTACTGCCAGCGTATCTGACTGCACCCTGCATCTGCCTCCATATTTGTTTCTCTTTCTTCCACACATGTTGACACACACAATCTACACCATTTCCTCCCATTTCTCCTCTCCAATTGCTGGATTGCCTAATAGCTGCAGTAGTTCCTTCCTGGACAGCACAGGAGAGCTTGGTGGACAGTGAGACAGACAGTGCAAGCAGCAAGGCCAGGGCTGGCAGGGAAGGAGTGCAGTCTCCATGCTCTTTGCATCACTAGACTGTTGCAGAGCTTCCCTGAGGACCAGAAATAATCATCAGCTACTTCCCACAGGATTCTTCTCACTCTCACCTGTTGTCATGAGTTTGCCACCCTTCTCAGACTTCAACCTCACACCAATGTCTTCTTCGCTTATCCCAAAAGCCAAAATTGCTAAAATTAGTAGGAAAGGGAAGGCAAGGACCTTATTAAAAGTTATCACTGTTTGCAAATTGCCTTAGTGGTAGACATATCTTCATTGCTAAGAAGTATTATGAAACTCTCATGCTTTAACAAACCTATTTGAATTTAGCTTCAGACAAGAGGATGATTCAAATGTGTGCCTAACAGGATTATCAAATATTATCTATGTAGTATTTCAAATTAGCAGGAAAAAATAATTCAATGCTTTTTCAAAAACCTATTCTCATTCTTTATCTCATAAATATCTTTCCGGCTTACCCTTATCTTTCAGTATTATAGATTTCTATTATCATCTAACGTCTCACTCTATGATTAAAGTCTCACTCTGTGATCACTGTTTTTCCAGCAGTGAAATGAAAAGCAAATTTCCTCCTACAAGTGCACATACATATGTGACACGTTCCCATACCAACACAATTACATACCTGTAACCAGAAATGACAATTGCTTTTCCTCATTCATTGGATCTGAGGATATGTACACACATACTATGAAAAAAATAAAAACAAAACCAAACCTCAAAACTCCTTTTTATTAATTTTTTTATTTTCCCTTTTGATTTTTTTTTTTTTTTAAATCAGTATCAGAACAAAGATTCTAGGGGTCCTATATATGTTATTCCTTGGCATTAGGGCACACATATCAGGTGTCTCTAAGAATGTATTTATGAAAAGCCAGAAGCAGTTTAAGAAATGTGACTTTTTTAAGTAACCACTAATAGACCAGTGATACTGGATTTTGAAAGCACTACACAATGAACTACAGGTATCTACAGCACTAACAGCAAGAGTAAGAGGAAAGTATCTGTGGCAGATAAGGAAGCGTTAATGTTGTTTTAAATCCTGTAATGCAACTTTTGACCATGGATGCTTTCTGCAGACTGGACAGGAGGACAGGTTAACAACAGGTCTTAACAAATGCTGCCTGCAGAAGTCTGTAACACACACCCAGGGAAGAATTTTTAACATGAAATACTGTCAGGAATTTTCAACTAGGAAATCAATTCATAATAACCATCCAAATGCAAAAGGTACCTTCAGTGCACCTTCCTGTTTCCTGTTGGCAGCATCAGAGCTACCTTGATAGCAAAGAACTGATAACCATTCCTTTGAGAAAAAAAAAAAAAAACAAAAAAAAAAACCACAAAAAAAAAAAAACCAAACAGAGCAAACAAACAAAAAAAAAAACCACAAAAAAAAAAAAACCAAACAGAGCAAACAAACAAAAAAAAAAACCACAAAAAAAAAAAAACCAAACAGAGCAAACAAACAAAAAAAAAAACCACAAAAAAAAAAAAAAAAAAAAAAAAACCAAACAGAGCAAACAAACAAACAAACAAACCACAACTCCTCAAACAAAACAAAACAACAACAACAAAAACAAACAAAAAATACAAACAAAGAAAACCAGACACATACTTACCTCTGTGTCCTCAAAAATAAGGAATGTGAAGACAGGGAAAGACTGATGTGAAAAGCAAGACTTCTGCTCAGGAGGGAAACTATACGAAATGTGAAAACTTGTTAACAATAGCACCAGAATACTCTTCCTGGCACACACGCAGAACAAAGCATTTTGTAAATGCACCACCTACCCCACGTTTGTCTGTGGGAAAACAGAAAGTCAGTATTTCAAAATCTGGCTCCGCTGAGAGTTCACTGGCTCCTTCACTGAGTGAAAAAGTGTAATAGGGCAGGCTGAAGGTTGGCAGGGTGGGATTAAAAGAGATGCTTACGGCTGGCTGACACTGCTGTCTGGCACTCCTCCTAACACAATATGAAGGTAAATACAAATCACATTTTTGGCCTGCAACAGTGCAAAATACCAGTGTCAGAGCTCAGTCTCATTTTGCTCCTGTCCTGAAATGTTTCAGACGTAGTAGCAAAACATGTAAATATGCTGCTGGACCTATCTTAGCACTCTAAATTCATATCTAACTACTAGCCCTTGCACCTCTGCCAGAGGCTATTACCTTCATGGCCTGTCTTGCACCCATTCGTAACAGTTGGTCTTAAAATTAGGAGATGCTGACAGTAAAGGATATGTATATTCTATATTGCAACATGAGAACCATGTTCTGTTTTGAAAGGGATGTAGATGGACAACAAAAGGGACACTTCTGAAATGGACAAAGTAAGCAACACCCATGTCTGGTACAAATGTTAGCCACCATATGTATCAGTGAAGAACACTGCAAGTTAAATGCAAGATCTGCTTACATGCAAGTCTCTTAACATCGGAAGGTTTAAGAGTACGAGGCTTACATCAAATTACAGACATCATACACTGCCTGCATAAAATAGCTGCAAATAATGGATCATGTACAAGCAGACTACCTGTACATCACATAAAGAGCTGAGGTACTCAGAGCATGACCAGGGACCTTTTTCTGGGATTTCTGCACATCTGCTGTCTCAGAGACCTAAAAGCAGAAGGGACAGACAGCAATATGCAAAGCAGCAGAATTACAGAGTGCAGTACTCTACAGCAAAAATAAGTAGAAATATAAGGTCTATTTAGCATTTCTAGCATCACCAGTAAAAACAGCAAAAGAATTAACTCACGAAAAAAGACTCTATGTATCTGGTGTAGTAATTTGTGAGCTCCAAATTTGTGAGCTCCAAATTTGTGAGCATCTACAACAGTCCTTAAATTAACATAACCAGCTTTTAAAGGAACTGGTTTAGATTCATCAGTCTACATTTCCAATATTGATGAGATCCATGACTGTATAAGATGTCCTTGATCCCTAACAAAAGCACAAGCCTGACTCTCAACAGCTTGACAGTCATAACCAGGAAACATTAGAACAGGTAGGTATGCCTACAGTGGATACAGACATTTCCAAGGTATTTTTAAACTACTTAAATTTGACACAAGTTTTGACAAAAGGAACTGCAGCTGGGCCAACAGCTGGAGCATTTACCAATTCCTAAGTGAGTTTTGCAGTCACAGAGGGGAAAGGAGCAAGGTTGCTTCTGTTACCAGAAATATACCCAGCTTAGCAAGCTGCAAGATGTGGGTAAATTTTTTGTGGACTGAAGTGTAAACTGATCTTCACTGAATGTGTGGTGCAAGGCAAGAACTGAATGCACTGTATATTAAAACGGGAATGATACCAGAGGTCTTGTGTACAGAGCTGGTTTTCATGGAACTCACACAACAGCAGATGTTCATTTTGGCAGGAAAGATCACAGCAATGATTTGCTGTTAATAGCCAATTACAAATCTCAAAAAAACATCACGACAGCCATCAATACAACCTGTGGAGACCCATTCCTTTTGCATGAGGACTGTCACAATTCTACTTCTGCAATGTAATGTTTTGGATGCAAATCTGTTTTTACAGTGGTACAAGGTCATTTCTTCTGAAAATGGACTGATTGTGCTATATACAGATTTAAAGAATTAGAAACACTTCTCAGAATTATGGAGATAGTATGTTCTAACCATTTGGGTCTAATTTTCTTACAGAGAGAGCAATTGGAAATTATTCCAAACTGGTAATTTGATTTGGCTCCATGGTTACTAATGATTGGTTTGGTTTTGCTTTCTTTTTTTTGTTTGTTTGTTTTTTTGACTCCATTGTGATGCAGGAGGTTTGTTACAGAGAAGAACAAGACAAAAATTGTTCATTTAGAAATCAAATTCTACCAGACTTTCATGTGCTGATCTGCTTAAACCAGAAAAAGATTTATCTGCTCTCGGTGTGTACACACAAATACTTCCAGAACAATAGCTGTCCTTTTCTTCAAAAAGGAATTAAACTGTGTTGTATCTTCCAAAAAAAAATACTTTGATCTTATTCCCTAAGTTAACTTATGTTCTCATCAAAACAGCTTTTATGATTGAAAACCACCACAGGGACAAATACAAGCTGTTGGAAGCATGGACCTTTAAATATGAGGATGTTTGATGCTGTGGTTTTTTGAAATAGATCTGTTGCCTAAACATGATGAATTACCATGGTGTTTGGGAGCCTGGAAACAGCACAAACTAACTGACATGCATTACAAAACAAATAAATAAACCTGGAAGTTTCCTTTTGCACCACTGCAAAATGATATATGTTGTTGTTCAGAAATAGTAATCCTGAAAACCAAAAATATGAAGGCATCATAAGATTCAGAGTTGAAATGCACAATCCTGTATAAATCTGTCACTATGCAGCAACAAAAAAAAACCTACATCCAAATGAGAGGAAGGCTTATTAGCTCAAGTGCTACACCAGGCTAACACAGGCAACTGTCAGACTTAATCTGTATCTTCACACAGATCTTATTAGTAGACACAACAAGTTGATTGATGCCACTCAAGAACAGCTCAAAATGCTCCACTATATAAACAAAAAAACGATGAAAAATTTCTGTTTACTAGTGAAAAACTGCAGTAGCCAATGCGTAACTTCCAGTAAGATAGTTGCTTTTAAATTGTCTGTGTTTTTCTTTCCTTTGTTTTTCTCTCAAATCAACACTGTGCTCTGCAAAAGCCTAGCATTGGCTAGAGCTAATGGTCAGCTCTACTATGCCCCTTGTGGAACACAGACCTGCAAGACGTGAGGTGAGGTTGTATTTGCTGTAGTAATCACAGCAAACTGAAAAGGATCAGGAACTTATCTAGTCAGGCAGGACAAAGAAATGAGCCACTACTGCATAGATCACACAACCATGGAAAACTGACAGAAAGAGTTTCAGAGGTCACCTAGGGCATTTCCTTGCCCAAGAGCAGGGAAAATCACATGCATTCTCACATAAAACTTGTTTAACCTGTTCTTAAAATCTACAATTGTCATGACTGGAGGCTTGCAACTAGATGGCACCCTAGATGACCTCTCTTTTGGAAATCTGGTTAATTCCAACATAGAGACAAAAGAAAAGATTATGAAAGAAGGATTGCAGGAAAAAAAAAAAAAAAAAGCACATCACTGCAAAGGAATTAAGCCAGCACAATTTTGAGTGTCTTGGGTTTATATTTCTAAATACTTTCCAGCTCTGATTTATCTCTTACATTTGTCTTTTGGGAGGCTCTATGGCAGGATGTCTAGGGACAGTACTTGATCAAACTATGGCAACCAGTGCTGCAAAGAACTGAAAAGTATGCAAATGATTTATATTTAAGCATTGATTGGGTAGCTTAGGGTTCTAAATTTTGATAGTGAGTGAAAAACTTAGTTCCTTGCTTAAATACTGTGAACTAAACTCTGTTTCTTTACACACCAAATATATGGAAGTGCATATTGCTTTAGTTGTGTCATATCTGTGGTGCAAAATCTGTCTGCTTTTAGCACTCAGACTTTCCAACTAAACATCTGCCATCGCTGCAACCAGAAATTTGTCATGCTCACCTTCCTCCATCCAGTGCAGCCCCGGAGTCATTCCCAATAGCACTGCAGCACGGAACAGAATCAGTCCCAGGTTCTGGTCATAGGTATTTTGGAATTTTTGGTCCTAGGTATTTTGGTCCATCTTCAGCAGAAAAGAAGAAGAAAGCAAACAAATGCTTACAGAGAAATGAATCTGTAGATGTAGGTGCTCTGTGTGTATGAGTGAAGAAAACTGAAACTAAGGTTATTACATTTAGGACAAGGAAGAATTGTCATTGTTTTAGGCAGACACAGAACACCTATTTGAAAAGAAACTAATCTCGGGGTGGGGATGTAATCACTCCACATAACTGTAATTGTCCTAGTTGTGATATTCCCCCTTCCTGAGAATCATTGCCATAACAATGACAAGTCCCCCTGATTCAGTGTGTGACTTACATTTATGCCAAGGAAGAGCCCTCTGTAAAACAACATTCACTTATTTCCCTGCAAACACATTTAGTCTCCATAAAATGTGTATGTATTTCTTCCTTTGGCAGAGGGGAAGAAATAGGGGATAACATCTTTACATCGATTGCTTTCCCACCCTTCCTCCTTTTATCCCAATGCAGCTAACAACATCATTATTCCTTGCCATGTCTCACTCAATAAAACACCAAATAAAATCAAAAAACCAACTTGCTCATAACATGAAATAAAATACAATGTAGATGTCATACACATAACTAACCTTACTTGAGTGATGTTGCTCAAGCAGATACTACCAGCCACACTAAAGAAACATATTTCCAAGCTATTTAACTTTACTATCCCTTCCTCAGGCATGTAAGTAAACATGCATGCCTCAAAACCAGACCTTTAAAAGGATCAGAAAATAACTGATGAAAAACCCCACAGGCTCACTGGATGCCTGTCTCACAGTGGAACAAGGATTTCACCTCAAAGCTTTAACATCTGTAACACATGAAATACACTTTTTTAAGGCTAGTTCACGATTCTTAATTTCTCTGTCAACTAGTAGTATGGCAATAGTGTTACATTATGCCTGCCTGCTGGAACTAATAGAAATGAAGACCAAAAAAATGCCATTCAGCTAATCTGTAATTAATACTGTAATTCCAAGGAATTATCTCTAGAACAAGGTCTTGCATAACATTAAATATTTCTAGACCTTATGTGGCATTAATTCTAAATTGGAACAGCCTTTGAAAGAAAAAGAAGTGGATGTATGCCTATATTATGCCTACCATTAAAATATATCTCTTCAAATTAAACCCTCACTATTCTGCAAACACAAGTTGATCTAAAAGGCACATATTTCCTTCATTAGCTAATAATGACCTCCAAAATACAATGTTTTGGGTAAGATTTTGGCAGTACTGACAAAATTCTCATAAATTCAAAAAGATCCAGGATTTCTACTTTTTTCAGTATGTTCTCCTACACTTGATACTAAAATAATTTTACAAGGCAGTCACTTGCAACCAATTTCTATCTCTTAATCTGGCAAAATTCACTTGGTCTTAGTAAACTCTTTCAGAAGTTCAGGTTCCTAAACTAAGAAATCCCCAGAATTTTGCCCTATGTATCTCAGATGAGTTACCAACTGACTCCCAAATGTCTGCAAACATTTTGCAGGCAACTTGACAAGATTTCTTTCTTCATTTAAAACATCAAAAGCCTTTGCTGGAAAGCAGATACCCTCCAAGAAGCTCACTCAGACTGAAGACATGGCAGAGTATACCAAGAACTCACTACCAGCACATGCACTCAGACCCTCTCCCTACAGAAAACAGGATATAAGGAAAAGGGAAAAAGAGGAGAGAGATATACACAGAGGTCTCCTTCAAAAATGTTAACAGGTCAGCTTCTGTCATACGGGCAAGCTTCAAAGCTATTAAGGTCACTGCTTTCAGTGAGACCAGAACCGCAAACAGTGGGTGCAACTCCCTTTATTCCTGCCTGACGTGTTATTTTGTCCCTCCCTTGTCTTAGAGTGTGTACAATATAGACCCATTTATCAATCACAGCAACCACTTTGTCCATTTGTCCTTTTCAGCCATTTCTTGAGATTAAGGTAACACCTGTATTATGAAACTTTGTGAGTTTATGCTGGCGCAGGAGTCACGGAAAATGCTGAGACAATCAATGTGATCAAACTAATGCCAATTTATTAGTGTCCTGGGTTCAGCAGTTGCAGTCAGTTTTTCTTCTCTTTAGTAGCTGGTGTTTTGACTTAGCCCGGGAACAAGGCTGATAAGGCCAATGTTTCTGGTTGTTGCTGAGAGATGGTTGCCCTGACCAAGGACTTTGTGAGCCTCAATGCTCTGCCGGGGAGAAGGGGGGCCGGGAGGAAGGAGGGACAGAACCCAAACTGACCAAAGAGGTATTCCATACCATAGCACGTCATGCCCAGGAGGTAACTGGGAGTTACCCGGAAGGAGGGGGAACTTCCCGGTCGGGCTCGTTTTCGGCGGGTGGTATCGTACCCTCTTCCCTTGTTTTCTTTGTCACTGTTATTATTGTTGGTGATAGCAATAGTGATTTGTGTTGTACCTTGGTTACTGGACTGTTGTTATCTGACCAGTGGGAGTTCTTCGGCCCATCTTCCCTCCCACTCCTCCGGGAGCAGGGAGGAAAGGGGGGGGGGCGTGTCAGAAGGTGGGGGGTTGAGTGGGTGAACATGCTGCCTGGCTGGGTTCAAACCACAACAATTAGACAAAGTGCCAGCCTTATATAGGAATTTCTCAGTACAGCTACATTGATTTGGCAATTACTGATTGGGCACTTTAACCCTTAACAATGCTTATGATTGGATAGCTCTGTCCTGGGAACTCAGCCTTCAGACTATCTTGTTTTTTCCTTTACTACCAGTGATGTTTTCTTCACCATTGTTTTCGCCTCTCTGCTGGTGGTGTTTTCTTCACTTCCTAATCCATGGCCTTCTTTAACTCCATTACTATTCTCAGGCAGGCTGCCTTACAGTGAGGCCTCTGGATTGCTCACAAAATGTCCATTGTCATACTGCCTGTCCACAAGTTTAAACCACAGCATAAAGACTGTGAGCAAGACTCTCAGCTAGCATAAGGAGGACTGCCTGTCAGCACACTGATCTGTAGTATTTAAGACTCATATCACAGACATTGTAATCAAAATGGTAGTCATATTGCTTCCCAGCATGCAAACTGACAAGAACATGGTTGCAGTTTTTCCTTTTGTAAAAGATTGAAACCCTTAATGATCACACAGATCTTCTTTAGTCCACAATTTTAAGGTGTTTATGACAATGAACAATTCTATACTTAATGTTACATGTAAAAATGTCAGTAGCACACATTCTTCAGAAAGAAAACATTCAAAAGGATATGATGAAACACAGCAATACTTCCTCAGGCTAGTAATTAGTTTGTTTTTTTTTTTTTTTTGCATCTTTAAAACCAGATTGTCTGTGTCACAGGTCAATGAACACTTATGTACAAATG
>NDXB01004153.1:6897-18652 GCA_002631895.1 Agapornis roseicollis | reverse complement strand
AATTATTTTTTTTTTTTTTTTTTTTTTGCATCTTTAAAACCAGATTGTCTGTGTCACAGGTCAATGAACACTTATGTACAAATGGTTTTGATGTTTTCCCTTTAGCCTAAGGAATCTGGCTCTTGTTATTTTCTAATTTTCGTGCATCTTGCTTTCTTCAAAAAATGTTTCCTTCTTTTTCAAGCTGTGCCTGATCTCATTTTCTATTATTTTGTTTATTCTTAAGTCATTCATACTTCATTTCCAGAAGCAAAACACCAGTGAAATACATATTATCAATGTTATGCTAAGACACCAAAGCTAGTCTATGAAAATCAAAAACTTAAACGTAGCCAGGATGCAAAAAACATTTAAACCATAAATAACAGCTTTAAAAATGCATAAAGCAAAAGTGGAGCATCGTTGCAACAAATTAGCAAAAAAGGACCCATTAGAGTTATAAAATTGGAAAGCACAACTTGTTTAACACAAAAACAGTAAAACCAGATGAGATGTTATTTACAAACTCCTTAAGTGTTCAACATGCTTCTTTGAAATCTCATTTTTCTAGATGAAAAACAAAGATAAAGGAAGGATAACAATTATTTGTTATCCTTTCCCTCTGTCTTTGCTGTTAACAGCATTTCATCTGGCTAAGGAAAACAAGCTGGAAATATCAATTCAGTCACACTTAATTTTGTTGAGAACTGTGAAATGTAAATGCAAAACAAACATTTTAAAAATTCAAGCTACAAAGAAGGATTTTAGTCATTTAAGGATAGTTGGTGATATCTTCCTGCCACCGTTAACATTGATTTTTTTTCATTATAAGAATTTTATTTGTATAAGCTCTCATACCCTAACAGTTCTTTGACTTCCGCTCCCTCCCAATACAAAGCTAAAATCCACAGCTTAATTGAAATAGGTTAAAATGACTGAGAAACAATTTCTTCAAGGTTTTACTATTTTGCACCTGGCTGGGCAGCATTCAGAAGCATGTGTATTTTTGCCCCCAACACATCTCTTCCTGTATAATCATCACTCAATCAATCTGACCCATTTCTTAGTCTTTTATTTTTAAACCTTGACTAATCCCAAAACAAACACGTAACACTGAGAGCACCTTTTGCGAGCTTTTATTTCAAGCTCAAAAATACTACAGTCGTAAAGCCAGGGTATTCTGATACCAAATGAAACTAGATAAGGACAAGCATGTAGAAATGTAACAAAAAAAAATCATTAAGGTATCTAAGTAACACACATCCATGATTTTATGGTAATGCTGTGGAATGATTATACAATTAAATTAATATATATTATTCTGTCCTACCACTGGGCACTGAAAAGAACCTTGCTTTGTCCTCTTTGCACCCTGCCTTCAGGCATCCATATATATTCATGAATTTTCCCACTAAACCTTCTCATCCCCAGCTGTCTCAGCCTTTCCTCAAGACAGATGGTCCAGTCCATTCATCACCATCATCATGATGGCCCTTTGTTGGACTCATTTCAGCGAGACTACATGTCTCTTCTGCCCTCTGGGGAGAGCCCCGCCTGCAGTCCTGCGCCCAGCTCTAGGGCAACACCACAAAGAGGGATGTGGAGCTGTTGGAGTGAGTCCAGAGGAGGCCACAGAGATCCTGTGAGGCCTGGGGCAGCTCTGCTCTGGAGACAGGCTGAGAGAGCTGGGCTGGTTCAGCCTGGAGAAGAGAAGGCTCCAAGAGACTTTAGAGGAGCTGCCATTGTCTAAGGGGCCTACACGAAAGCTGGAGAGGGGCTTTGGACAAGGGCCTGTAGGGACAGGACAACAGGAATGGCTTTAATCTGATAGAGGGGAGATGGAGATGAGCTCTTAGGCAGAAGCTCTTCCCTGTGAGGGTGGTGAGGCACTGGCACAGGGTGCCCAAAGCAGCTGTGGCTGCCCCATCCCTGGCAGTGTTCAAGGCCAGGTTGGATGGAGTTTGGAGCAACCTGGTCTAGTGAAAGGTGTCCCTGCCTGTGGCAGGGGGTTGGAACTGGATGAGCTTTAAGGAGCCTTCTACCCAAACCATTCCATGATTCTATGATCTCTCTTGTACCGAGGATATGTTTATGTCTATTGTTACAGCACTGGGGGAAAATATCACATTATTTCAAGGTGACTTTAAAAATATCATTTTCCACAAAGTGTTAAATTTTTAAAACACACATTTTCAGAAATACTTATAACCTATGAATGACTTATCAGATTTACTTCAAAATTTCTAAAAATAATTCAGTAATCAAGGAAGAATTTTGATTGAATTATTCTTTAAATCTTCTCATATAAGGTGATTAAATCTACACTAAACCACAAAATTTAACTCAGCTTTTTTTGCACTGCTGCCTTGTCTGCATATTCAGAGTGATTAAAGAAGTAACAACCGATGTGCATATGGCTGGCAAAATGCATTTCATGCTGACCAAGGCACACCTTGTTTTGTACAGGAAAGAGCATCTACACATAGTGAGCACTGAATTTTGAAGAAGAATCACCTTCCAAAGCTAGACAGACTCTCAGGTTGGTCTTCCTTATTTTGACAACCATGTTGCAGATGAAGACTTAACTCAGACTTACAGATGTAGGCTGAATATATCCTTAAATACTGCACTGATTGCAGATTCCATGAACAAAACTCAATGACAGCATGTCAGTGAGCTACACTTGGTGAATCTTCTCAGAAAGTTCTTGCAAATGAAGCTACTACTGCAAATGAATCATCTCATATTTCCTGTCTCCTTTACATCTGGGATTCTACATATACAGTCTGGTAAGTAGCATGTTCTCATCTCCTCAGAAGAGCAAGAACACCATTTCCTACCCTGAAGCTGTCTGCTCTTTCAGGACACCATCAGAAATTACCTTCTGATCTCAAGCTTACTTGTGCCAGCTACAAAAAAGTAGGATCTTGACAATGGCTGAAACAAGTAAATACCAGGAAACTGGTGTAATTGGACTAAGTTGTTGATACAATTAGAAAATTTTGCAGTTTTATGGGTCAGTCAAGCAGGAGCTGAAAACCAAAAAGATTCATGAACATGGCTTACAGCCAGCCTGTCACTAGCAGTCTCTACCACTTGAAAAGTTAAGAGTATGATTTTCCTTTCATCCCTCTATATAAATTTGCTTCTACGATACGTATTTTGTATCACTTGCAAATAACTGGATATACAGTCTGGTAAGCAGCATGTTCTTCTCACCACCTCAGAAGAGCAAGGATGCTGTGGCATATATACAGGCATCATGATGAGAAGAGAAAGAACAGTCTAATTAAACTGTACAAAGGCCACTTCAAAATCTCAATATGGCAAACACTGCAAAAATTCTGGAGCTCCTTGGGACTATGGCAGTTTAGAATTAAACTTATCTAGGGATGTTAAGTGTAACAAGAAGGGGTTCTATAGGTATATTGTGGATAAAAGACAGACCAGGGACAATGTAGACCCCCTCCAGAAACTACCGGGTGAACTGGCTATGCAGGATTTGGAGAAGGTTAAGGTTCTGAACGACTTCTTTGTCGTTCGGGCAGAGAAGAGATTGAGAGCAGCCCTGCGGAGAAGGACTTGGGGGTGTTGGTCAATAAGAACATGAACATGAGCCAGCTTCAGTGTGCGCTTGCAGCCCAGAAAGCCAAATGTATCCTGGGCTTCATCAAAAGAAGCATGACCAGCAGGTCAAAGGAGCTGATCCTGCCCCTCTACTCTGCTCTCGTGAGACCTCACCTGGAATATTGTGTGCAGGTCTGGTGTTCTCAACATAAAAAGGACATGGAGCTGTTGGAACAAGTCCGAAGGAGGGCCACAAATCTGATCAGGGAACTGGAGCACCTCCCATAGGAAGATAGGCTGACAGAGTTGGGACTGTTTAGCCTGGAGAAGAGAAGGCTGCGTGGAGACCTCAAAGCAGCCTTCCACTATCTGAAGGGGGCCTATAGGGATGCTGGGAGGGGACTTTTCATTAGTGACTGTAGTGACAGGACAAGGGGTAACAGGTTCAAACTTAAACAGGGGAGGTTTAGATTGGATATAAGGAGGAAGTTCTTCCCTGTGAGGCTAGTGAGGCGCTGGAATTGGTTGCCCAGTGAAGTTGTGAGTGCTCCATTTGTGGCAGTGTTCAAGGCCAGGTTGGACAGAACCTTGGGTGGCATGGTATAGTGTGAGGTGTCCCTGCTCATGGCAGGTGGGTTGGAACTAGATGATGTTAAGGTGCTTTCCAGCCCTAACTATTCTATGATTCTATGACTCTACATGCTCATGCAAGCAGAGCAGCTGAAGCACACACATGGAAATAGTCCTCAGGCTTCCATTCTTTCTTAGGAAAAGTAACCTGAATTTTCAAGTGAAACTGAAGAATTGCTACCATGTTATTATCAACCATATTTTAGGTCGCATGTGTTATTGCCTAATTGTGAAAGCATGATTCTGAAGAGTATCATCAATTTCAGAATGTTTACTTAGGTGTGTGTTGAGTTTGCAGTATAATCCTGTTAAGAATACATTATCTGCAACAAAACCATCCAGTTTATGTTCTGACATGTTGTGGAATAGCTGCTTTGCAGCACAAAGTATGCTTTCTGAACACCTGAAGAGAAGAATGGCCAAAGTTTACAACTAAATTATTCCCATGGCTACTATCAGAGGCTGAGAGTTTTGTCATTTTCATTCTTACACTTGCATAATTAGAGCTATATATTACATGCTTTATCATGTATGCCTGGTTGGCTTAATCCACACTATCATCTTCCGTTTGTTTCCTCCCTTGGAATCAAGGTGAACTAGTATACTTTTTTTAAAAAGTTTTAATTCTCTACCTGAACTTGAAATGATTGAAGAACATTTTGGATGTGTGTGGATTAACCATGAGATGGTGGTTGGTTTTTTGATCTACCTAATTTTAGCAAAAGACTTTGACATTGCTAGAGTATTTAACTTTTATAGATTTAAACTGAGAACACTTTATACAGCTCTTCTTATCTTCTAAAATACAAATTCATTTAATTATAAAGTGCTGGCTTATAAAACCAGTGAAGTTTATTCCCCATTAAGCTTCAAACAGTTTATATATGACATTTTGCCATTTATATACAGCATTATACAAAATCACATCATTTTGAGAGAACACTTTTTATTCTGGTGTAAAGTATTTATCAGAGACCTGATAAAAAATTATGAAACACAGACTTACAGTGCTTTACTTCCTGGTGATTATAAAAAAATATTATGAATACATATTTTACAGTGGCCAGTACAGGATCCCTAAATAAGACAAAAAACTAAGTTATATTTATCAGGTACCACACAGTGTACATATATATATATGTACATGAAAACTTAACAGGAGAATAAACATCAGTTGGAGGGAAGAGCACATGCAAACAATTCTGTTTAAATACTCAAAGGGAGCTTCTAGCCAAATTTCACTGATAAAATAAATCCTGCCTCACTAATCAACTCATGTTTTTCTTACTGATTTCACTACAATCAAGATTCCACCTCTGAACAGAAGACATGTGAATTCCTTCTCAAGTGCTCTCTCTATAGCTTCCCTGTAAAAGGAAAAATCGCTACATATCATATATAACATACATAACTAAACCACAGGAAGTTTCACCTGAATATGAGGAGGATTTTTTTTTGCATGCATTGAAATAGGTTACTGTCCTGGGTTTAGCAGTAGCAGTCATTTTTTCTTCATAGTAGCTGGTGCAGTGCTGTGTTTTGACTTTCAGTTGGGAACAAAACTGGTAACAGGAGTGTTTTTAGTTACTGCTCGAATGTTTTACTCTGACCAAGGACTTTGTGAGTCTCATGCTCTACCAGGGAGGAGGGGAGGCCGGGAGGAAGCAGGGGCAGGACACCTGACCCAAACTGACCAAAGAGGTATTCCACACCACAGCACATCATGCCCAGGATGTAACTGGGGGTTACCAGGAAGGGCTAGTGCTCTGGGGGAGTCGGTTGTAGGTATTCGGTCAGTACTCAGTGGAGATGGGGTGTCGTGAGTTATCTGTCAGTGGTTGGTGAGATGCGGTATACTGTTCCCTTGTTATTTCCTTTATCATTATTATTACTGGGGGCAGCAGTAGTGATTTGTGTTATACCTTAGTTACTAAACTGTTCTTATCTCTACCTGTGGGTTGCATTCTTTTGATTCTCCTCCACATCCCTCTGGAAGCAGGGGAGGGCAAGAAAAGGGGGGTTGAATGAGTGATCAAGCTGTGTGGCTGGGTTTAAACCATGACAGTTGCCCAGAGAGGTTGTGGAGTGTACTCCCCTGGAGATATTGAAGAGCAGTCTGTACACAATCCTAAGTAACATGTAGGTGACCCTGCTTTAGCTGGGAGGTTGGATTAGATGAGCCCCAGTAGTCCCTTCTAGCCTCAACCTTTCTGTGATTCTGAGATATGATACCTGCTGAAGTGGCAGCAGATGTCTTCAGGAACACATGGAAATAACATTAAAAACTGAATCAGATTTATGAATACTGGGGGGGGAAGGGATGTACAAAAAGTTCCAGTTACTTAAAAGGCTAATCTTCGTATTTCACAATACACAAGCTTATGAAACATGCTTCTCTGGTTCCAGGGTTAACTGGCTATTTGGATATGCACACAGCAACCTTCCAAACCCTCAGAAACAAGAGAATGGTATCTCGCTTTTTGCAAACTGATCTGTATTCAGAAATAAAGAGAAGGAAACAATACACAATAATTTATTTTTATGAATGTCAGAAATGACAGTGCACTTTATAATTTGAGCTGGCTACAAAATTATGAGAGCCAAATATTTCACTGTAAGAGTCCTTTTATATCTTTCCAAAGGCCTTGTTTTATGTGTTCATGAAATAACTCACTATTTTTTAGTTTTCAGGAATGGTAATTGCTGTAAATCTTATAAATTAGCATGAGAAGTACCAGCAAGACACTCTCTTAAAATTAATTTACATTGTTGTTGGAATATTTAAGTACTAAAATATTTAAAGGAAACCTACAACTACTACAATTCAAACTACATTTCACCTAAGCAAGCCTTTTTACATCTCTTAGCATTATTGTTTTCTTGCTGTATCAGAAAGCACCTAATCCAGCTCCTAGTCTTGAGCAGAAAAATTTCTTTTCATTAGATGACTGAATTAAATCATTACACTAACTGGATATCCCCTATTGTGCTTTATCAGTTTTCACAAGTAAATTGTACTGCTCATTGTAGTAATTGACATTTTCAAGATTTGCACATACAATAGAAATGTTAGCACCATTTATAAACTAGTTAGCTCTTGATGGATTCGTGACCTTCAGCAGCCCTTCAGCATGTTTCATTTGGTTATTTTTCTGGCTGCTGCTGTAGCATCTGGAGAGATTACCTCCCCCATTTTGTCACTGTGGCCACCTACTTTCTTGCATCCCTTTTGTATCAGCATCTAACTTCTTCAAGTCCAACTTAGTTGACACCTATTATTTACATTTTTAACATCCACCTCATTTGTTCCACACCTCCCCCTTTTCTCCCTTAAAATTCATTTGTATTCTTTACTCCACCAGATGGTCACGAGGGTGAAGGTAATGCGCGGTTAGACTCCACAACTCGTTAAAGTTGTAAAGTAGGTATGCTTTTTATTCAGCGCTGAGGTGCATGGGGATAGCTCCTTCAAAACATGCACACCTCACTGTTGTTTCCCTCTACATTTATTCTTTAAAGTTATACATATTCGTAAGGTTACGTGATACGCCTGTACATATTCATTATCTATCCTCGCTTCGTATTATAACGAACTAGAAGGTCCTTTGCGTTTGCGCAGTGCCCCCTCTGGTCATGGGCAGGAGTCTCGAGATGAAGTAAATGAGTCTTCCTCTTCTTGAACTTTTCACCTTTTAGTCTTCACGCATGCCCTCAGGGTTTGGTCAAAGTCCAAACCACAAGGTTGGTCTTCACTGGTCTTGTCAGTCTCTTTCTTTCCCTTATCAGTAGGACCAGGCATCTGCTTCTCCCCTTTATCAATAGGAGACAATAGGAGGCCTCCTTAACTTTTCACCTTTTAGTCTTCATGCATGCCCTCAGGGGCTGGTTGGTGTCGGCTTCTCCCCTCATCAATAGTAGGCATGCTAGGTACTTACAACAAACAAGACTTTAGTTTAAGCAAGCGAATTTCTCTAACCTTCTTGTACAACCCCTCTGTACTGCCCCCCTGTACTACCCCTGCTTTCTGCTTGCACTGTAGCATTATCTCCGGCTGTGCACCATAGCAATGCAACAGCTTCTCAGGCTAGTGAACACTGTGAACATGAAAAATGGAGCAGCTCTGAACGTTATCCATCCCATCATCTCACGTGGCATCTATTATAAACTCCCCCCTACACAGGGGATTCTGGCAGGCTTTTCTGTACAGGAGACCATATACCAATTCCTTTATATATTATAAGACATTAGTACATAAAGACCAACCTCACACACCCCTCCTGGCCCATCCTTCCAAGGCTTGCTTGTTTACCTTCCCTGCCCTTCAACATTCCAACTCATCGCCCCAGGGCTTGTCAAGCAGCAAGGCCTCAGAACTCATTCCCAAACTCTTTGCCATGCAAATCCCGTCACCTTCACTCTCCACAAATATATACCCTACAAAAGAGAAGAAACTAATAGAATTTGCCCTGGTGCAAATAAAATCATTAATGTGTATTACTCACTGGTTCTCACCCTGATCCAATTTGCAACTGGTTCAGGAGCAAAACCCACAGAAAACAGTGCTGTCTAAAGATAACTCACGTAACAACTGTCCATTTTTAGTAAGGATTTCAAATTTAGTAAGCATTTCAAATAAATCTTCCGAGGACAGATGAAATTAACTCCTCACATCTCTCCAGTTGTAAGAAGATATAATCACCTTGCAGACAGAAAACAATCACCACATTGCCCATCATTTGTGGGAGGAATTAAAAAACATACCTCTTTTTGAGAGACAACATATGCTCTGTATTTACTTGCAAGTATCATAACTCTGAGTCAAATATTAAGACAAAAAAAAAACAAACCTGGATGGCTATGAAAATTTCCTCTGAATTTTTCTTCCATCTTAAGTTACCAGTATGCAAAATTTTAGATAAACATACACTGCCTCTCACATTTATTATTCACTTATATCCACCTACAATGAGTCCAGGTCAGTGTTTTGTATCTGCTTTCCTTGGATAAAACTGTTAAACTAAGATACAAGAAAACAGACAGGCTCCTCATCTTACAAGCTCTAGAATGTCTGAGTTGCTACAAAGTATTCTATGAATTTTCACAGATCATTACTGTAGCTCTGAGGTGATAGCCACATGGTTCTTTCTACATGCATATCTGTAATCATTACAGGTCTGGATAGAAGTCTTTTCTCTTCTGGTTGACATAGCTGTAAATCAAAGACATTTTTACACACCTTAAAACTAAGTCATTTTGAATTCAAATGGAACTAAGCCAAACTAAACGAGCTCCTGTCATGTAACATTTATTTTTCATTTTTTCCCTAGAAATGTAAAGAGAGGGCACAAAGTCCTCATTTAGAGATCTCTGATATCTAAAATACTGACAACATACAATTTCATTTCAAACAATTAAAATAACCTTACCAGTAGGAAAGTACTAGTGAGGTATTTCCAGGAAATTTTTCTAGCTCCAGTTTCAGCAAAGGAATACTGTTTTACAAAGAAAGATTCTGACAGGAAATATCCAAGTTGCTTTCCTGGCTGGTTATGTTTTTTATAGCCATATCCAATCATACAGTATACATACAGATTTATATACACACCACCAGCATACTTAATTTATCATTCCCTCACATATAAATGTAAGATGTTCCTTCTGTCTCCTCATACTGCCTAAGCCATCTTCTGCATTTATTCTTAACATTTTCATGTCCCTAACCATTTCAGACAGATGTGGACAACCACCCCACCAGCACAAAGCTTGAGGCTGAAGTCAGGTGGTATAGACTCAACATCAGTATCAGTGAAGCAGGACACTAAACCATTCATTTTGATATAGGGCAAGAGAAAAAGGCAGTCTATAGTGGGGACACAGATTATTGACCTATGCAGAACACCATGTGTTTGGAGCAAACTCACAGAAAGAGCAGTAACAAATTCAAAACTGCAGCTACAGCCAAGCAGTGCAGCAAGACTGACACCAAGTAAAGCTTCCTCACATACTGCAAAATTGAGAAAGAAGTTTACAGGTTATTTGTCATCTGCTCAGAATTACTCCAATATATTAGTTTCTAAATAAAAGATGGTCAGTTTCAGAGCTAAAACTGAAGCAGTCTCAGAGATTGTCACCTAACTACTAATAATCTATAGAGTCCTGGACTGATGGACAAATCAAATTTCAGAACAATTCTGGTTCTACCAAAATCAATGCAAAATTGGTATTTTGAAAGTTTGTGGTATTTTTAAGCTTTAAAAATTAACTTCAGTTAATTTTAGTTAAAACTGAAGTTTAGTTCTGTGAGCATTAATTATCTATACAGTGTTGCTGAAAGACCTTACACCACCCTGTACACATCACATTTTACTGTAGGAAAGTTCTGAGACAAGACCATAAAACCAAAATATTCTGTGTTAAGAAAATAAAACTATTTGTTATGCATTGCTTCATTCATTTTGTGTGCCACAACAGTGACAACCCAAGTTCCACACAGCAGAACTTGTGGTAACTATAGTGTCAGGACAACATCACACATGGCCTTCCTCATGAAGTACCTGCTCCTTTGGAAATCCTGATGGTAAGCTGCATACACTAAATGACCAGGATGTAGTTTTGCTACCAGAGTGCCATGATCATCAAAAGCATGGTAATAGAACCCTTGCACCACCATACCAAATAGTATGTATAGGTTCTGTATTTTCATTTACATGCACACATCCAAAAGATTGGCTTTTCCTGCTCCTATAGAATGAGATCCAGTGACTAGAAACAAGAACAGTCTTCTGTATACTACCATTTAAATAATTTATGTGTAAAAGGGAATCATTAGAATATATTTCTGAGGGCAGTTTTTACTCACAGGAAGGAATTATACACAGTAGAAATGACACAGAAAGGTATTAAACACCAGTAGAACACCGTCTGCACTTGTGTATTCTGCAGCAGTCTGTGGCCAAGTACAGAATAATCTCTGCACTACTCAGTCTGAGACTTGAAAAGACTCACTACAAAGATCATACAGCTACAGGCATAAGACTAAGAAAAAGAGTGGGATCACTTGTCACGTTGATCAGAGTATAAACTCAAACAGATAGCAGCTGCTGCTGACTCCTACAAATCCAGGTCACAGATTGACTTCACATCCAGACTTTGTTTTGAACCCATCTTCCTTTGCTTGCCATAAAATCAAACATAAACTGAAAACTGCCCCACATTTATGCTTTATGAACATGCCTTTCTAGGAAAGCAATCTAAGACTGAGGCCACTATGGGACTTCTGAGCAAGGGATTTAAAATTCCCTTTAAAGTACAGGGCTATGTAATCTTTTCCAGTGATCAGATTACTCAAACCCAGGCCTACTTCTGAGAGAAGAGCTGTGCAACCTTGGCTCAAAGGTCTGAGAAAAAAAAATGCTAAACTGTCAGAAAACGCCATGAGAAAGTCCATAAACTAAAGCCATGAGAAATGATGAATGCAGAACTGCAGCGAACGGCAGGATTGTTAAGAACTGTTAGAAGACCAAGATTTCAAGAGGACAAAAACTCGCACAGAAATTTTCTGTCAAAAAAAAAAAAAAAA
>NDXB01004152.1:34114-72964 GCA_002631895.1 Agapornis roseicollis | reverse complement strand
CACTGTCCCCAGCTTGTAACAGTGCAGAGGGTTTTTGTGGCCAAAGTGCAGGACTCGGCACTTTGACTTACTAAATTTCATCTTGTTGGCCTTTGCCCATCTCTCCAACCTATCCAGGTCTCTCTGCAGAGCCCTCCTTCCTTCCATCTTGTATGCTATCCACTATTTTAAGTCTTGTTTTCACTTGGTTTATGTTTTCTACTAAGTTTTCCTTAGAATTTAGAAAAACAAAGGCATGGCCAGAAAATGAAAACCAATTAAAAACAAGAGCTTTTAAATAATAGATAGAGATAATTACTTACAGCTTGTTTTATTGCTGAAATGGGCCCTACTCCCATTATGGATGGGTCTATGCCTGTCTGAGCCCATGATACAATCCGAGCCAAAGGCGTAAGACCTCTCCTAGCAGCTTCTGATTTCTTCATTAGAATTACAGCCGCAGCTCCATCATTGATACCTGTGGAATGACAAACAACTGGTATGTATTTGTTGGGGTTTGTGGCTTGTGCTGTACCACCGTTTCCTGCTTCACAATCTAAACAAAACAAAAATCACAGCTCTTTTACTGATTTAGGTCAGTACTCTTCAGATCAACCTCTGACACAGAGGCTTAAAATGGACACCATAAGTACACTGCTGTGAATGAGACACATTTGTGATTCCATGTGGAAAGCAGCAGGGGGAAGAACTGAGGCACAATCTGAAGAAGCAGCACATCAGATTCATCAGGCAGGCTTTGGAAGAGGCAGCAGAAGGACCAAGGAAGACATTTTAAAGCTGTCTGTGGCAGGAGAGTTATTCCCACAGGAGTAACATTTTCAAACACAAATGTTCAGTTTTCCTTTGTCCAGATCTACAGTATTAGCAACCACTGGACAGGTAGTTTGAAAAAGAGAGGAAGTAGTTTCTATTTGTTCCAGCCTATCAGGTATTGCTGTAATTGTCCAAACACTCATATTGCTTCATAGAAAGTAAGCAAACAAAACCAACCCATCTTTAAAGAAACCCTCCACCACAGTTAATATTTGAGTTCTACTATGTTGTCGAATACATTGCCATGTCCTGCAAAATACATTCAGCATTAACCACATGGCAGCCAAACCCCTAGCAGAGACCCTGCCTTGAGCCACAAGCAGTTACTGCCATTTGCCATTTCAGTTTTAGCCAGATGGACCAACCTGAAGCATTGCCTGCTGTTACTGTCCCAGTTCCATCCGTCAGAAAACAGGGCTTTAACTTTGCCATTGTTTCCAAGTTGCTCCCATGTCGAGGGTGTTCATCTGTTTTAACCTCTATTGGACCTGCAAAGCAGTACTCAACATCACCTTTACTTCCCTTATTCAAAACAATAACCCCGGAAAGTTGAAAAACAAAGCAGGAGGCTACGTCCTTACAGAATAGCTTATGGAAAAGGCTTTATAAGTGGGAAACCATCCACTGATTACAGAAGACACAGTAGAAAACAGACCTTTTTCTTTAAAATCAGCTCTCATTATCCATTTGCACCTACCTTTTTTAGAGGGTACAAGAATGGGAACAATTTCTTTAGTAAAATAGCCAGCTTTCTGTGCTGCTTCTGCCCTGTTTTGTGACTGTACCGCAAGTTGGTCTTGTTCCCCTCTACTGACTTGCCACTGACTGGCCACATTTTCAGCTGAAATAAGAACATAATGCAAATTTCCATCAGGAAACACTAAGATTTTAAGCTGTAAAACTGTAAGTGCAGAGGCAATGAATGATTAATGATTGCTGCAGCAAGCAGCTGAGCCTGCTGAACATTGTCATTCAGGTTTCCTCCTTTTGTTTGCTCATGATTCTCCACTGTGTTTTCTTTTGAGAGTGGGAATTTCTGTGCAGGATCACCTCCCAGAGAGGAGTTACACCAAACTAAATACAAATGCAAACAAGCGTTTCTAGTTTATTGCTTCTCTGGATTGTTATGCTCAGATCTCTCTACAGCTACTTCAGAGAAGGGAACAGTTCTGAAGTTACTCTGTTTCATAAGCAGGGTCTGAAAAAGCAGTTGGTTCACTACCCCATCCAAAGGTGCAATAACCTGCAGTTGCAGAACTGTGTGTATGCACAGTACTCTTAATTCCTTCACAGTGTAAGCCTGTGTTGCTGAATGCTTATTACATGCAGGGATTATCTTTATTTTTCCTGAAATTAAGTCAGATTGCCAGGACGCAAAAGATGCAGAGAGAACAGCTCAGACAGGAAAAAACAAACCAAAACAAAGCTAACAAACCAGCAGCTTTACAAAGCAGAAAATGCCTTCAATACCTTTCAATGTTAGGGATTTCTTTCTTTTTCATGACTGCAACTGAAGGACAGCTTGAAACACCTCATTTGAAACTTCAGATTTCTAAGACTTCCCATCAGTGAATTCTTCCCCCCTTCCAAGTTAACTGTTTCATTTTCTGGACTGTCACCACTTACCTGTTATACCCATATGATACTGATAAAAAGCATCTGTAAGGCCATCGAGGATTATAGTGTCCTGCAAGGAAGCCTCTCCCATTTTAATCCCAGCTCGCATGTGAATGACATGAGGAGCCTGCAAGAAGGTATTTTGACAGGAGTCAGATGGTTTCTATCTCCAGTGTATACTGAAGAGGCAGATGCCTGCCTTGGGGCTGCATGTTGCTGCCCCAAATCCTGGCAGTCTCCCCAGCTCCCTGTTCTGTCTCTCCCCTCAGTCTCCTGCTGGTGTGGTCTGTTTGGCCTCTTCATCTCCCCAGTACGAGATCACCAAGCAGAGAGTGTTTCCTCTCCACAGATTTAATCTATCATCCCTGGGGCCATACAGCCATGGTTCCCAATTGCACTCTGCAGCGAGTACAAACATCACTCTCGGCATCCAGCAGAAGAGGCCACTCCATTCTTAGGCATCAGATGCTGCCCCAACACCATTTCTTAACACAGCCTTAGGATGGACACCTCAAAATAAAAGTGCTTTGCTTCCTTTCCAAGCTCAAATTGTTTGGTAACCAACAACATATCCAGTTACTCCTTCTTTGGGCTTCTCACAACACAGAAAAACCCGTCTAGGCCAGGTGCCACAAGCAAACAAGTATGTGTTTGCATGGCACCTTTTCAGTAGCTACAGTGTCAGGTCTTTGGTTTGAAGAAAAGAAAAAAAAAAGCTACTGAAGCCAACTGTTGCATGTGTAAATTCACTCCTAAGTGCAGAAACAGAAGCTGCTCTTTCAATCTACCTCCAGAGCATTAGAATCATAGAATCATCTAGGTTGAAAAAGACCTTTAAGATGATCAAGTCCAAACTTTACCCCATTAGCTTTGAAATACAAATTCAATGGGTTTCAATGTGATGCTGTTTGCTGCTGGTAAGGCAGTGCAATGCGAGTTCCGTGCTTTGCCTCACCTTGCTCATGCTTTCCATGCCTCCTGCAACCACGATGCTGGAGTCTCCTGTCAGTATGGACTGAGCAGCCAGACACACAGCCTTCAAACCCGACCCACAGATCATCTGGCAGCTCCATGCGGGCACGGTGTAAGGGATGCCTGCAGCAACACTCGCCTGCCGGACAGGGTTCTGGCCAGCACCTGTGGGAACAGGCAGCACATTTCATTTGTTCTTAAAACACAAATGTCGGCTTTGACACTTCTCACAACAGGTACCTTCATTGCATCAAAATATAGAGCTCGCTCCTATCTTCAGCTGGAAGATAGATAAGTTCCAAGGGGTAACCTGTAAATAGGAGCTCTGTTACCTCTCTCCTTTATATTGTTGGCTAATAAAATACCTGCAAGATCAGATATGGGGCTTGTTACTGACACCTTTAACATCTGCATCTCTGTCTTTGATGGCAGGTCAGATAAAACACCACCTTCAAATTAGCACTAGCCTGTTGTACACGTATAAAAGGAGAACTCATTTAAATTGCTACTTGCTGAAGGGTTTCTTTTCAACATCATCTGTACACCACCAGCAGGCAACTTTCCCTAAAAGTCCCTATGGAAACCAAAAGCACAATAATGCAAGGATAGTCCTGAAAGCTTCCGTTCTTTGTTGTAATCCTGATGGAGAAAACAGGAGTGCTATATTCAAAGAAAACACTCTTCATGTGCATCTCCCCAGGCCAGAGTAATGCCAGCTCTTTGTATGCAAAAAAAATGGATAAGGAAAGCACATCCTTCAGCAAGCTAAAAATATACAGCAATCTGGATCAGCTTTAAGACAAAAATATTTCCTCTGTTTTCTTGCTCCATCTTTAAAATGCAAACCTGCACCATGACTGCTGATTGAACATTACCCTGGGACATGGCAGGGACGGGTCAAAACAAACAATTCCCCATCAGCCATGTTTTCAGTAAATCAAAATACTTGTCTCCGAGCCAGTGGTATCACAGCTCTCACAGGAGGGTCTTGCACACAAACACAAACTCAGGACCTGCTCCTAAAATCTCGAGAGTTATCATTACATATCATGGCAAGTTTTAGAGAGGAGATGACCAATGCCCAGCGCTGGAGAAGGGATGCTGTAACAACGAAACTTAACTGATTTTCACACACACACAGCTAGCTACCTTGGGGATTTACAGAAACCCCAAACTACCCTCCCACCACGTCCCTTCCGAAAACCCAGCGCTGAGTTTGGTCACCCAGAGCGCACGAAGAAGGACCAAAGTGCCGCTCGGCTCCTTTGTTAAGGAATCACATTCTTAAACCAAGGAACGACGTCGCGAAACACGACCCCCGAGCAGCTCCACAGCGAAGGAGAGGTGCGGCCGTGGCGGGCAAGAGCCGGCCCAGCGCCGCCAGGCCGCGGGAAGAGGGATGGCCCCTTACCTGCGGTGAGGACCTGCCCCAGGATCACCTCCGACACCTCGGCGGGGGCCAGCCCTGCCCGACGCAGCACCTCTCGGATCACCGCGGCGCCCAGCTCGTGTGCCGGCAGCGTCGACAGGCCGCCGTTGAAGGAGCCTGGGCGAACACAAGACACAGCGCGATCAGCAGCGGCGCGGGGAGCGGGGCACACACACACCGCATACCCGGGCCCGCCTCTCACCCACGGCCGTCCTGGCGGCGGCGACGAAGACTACGGGGTCCGCGCTCATGNGGGAGCGGGGCACACACACACCGCATACCCGGGCCCGCCTCTCACCCACGGCCGTCCTGGCGGCGGCGACGAAGACTACGGGGTCCGCGCTCATGGCGACGGGTGCAGAGCGGGGCGACAGCGCGGATCCTGCGCGACAGCTGCAGCCGCAGCTAGAGGCGCGGCGCGGCGCGGCGAGGCGAGGCGAGGCGAGGCGAGGCGAGGCGAGGCGAGCCGGCGCCGGGCCCACCCCTCGCCCGAGCCTCTGCCGGGGGCGGGACCCCGCACGGGTGATCCTTGGCCCGCCCCTGGGCGGGGCCGGGCCGGGGGTGGCTGAGCTTTCTCTGCCGCTGGCTGCCGGGGTGGTGGGATAGCGCCTACAGTGTATCGGGAGCTGTGGGTCTCGGTCACCGCACAGCGCCGGGCCATACAGTACCCGAATTGGATTCCTCTAGCTACGATCAGTCACTCTTCCTGCTTTACAATGTAAAAAGCTACAACCTTAGCAAACAGGAAAAAAGAAACAACCAACTTCAGCTATGGAAAGGCTGTTAGACTAGATTTCACTGTTCAGCCATGCTGATCAGAGTAACTCCACATTTCTCCCTTTAGATATTTTAGTCAGATTGAAGGACAAGGTCAAAGAAAGGAACCATGTGCCATGAGATTTCCTCAGTTACTTTGGAGTTTCCAGGTTTTGGTAAGAGAAGAGTCCGCTCAGATATTTTCAGGAAAGAAAACCTCTGCAAAATCCCCTAGGCAGCCAAATGCTTGAGAGGACCCAAGCACCTAGAGTAGAGCTACTATTCTCCTAAGGATGCATTAATTTGCCACAGCCATGTGCTAAAGCTTTTCTTTAATGCACTCAGGGCAGCTGGTAACACTAACAAAACCCTTAGGTTAAATATGGATGGGAAAAACATTCTTGAAGTCTTTTCAAGAGACATCAGTAAATAATTAATAGATCTACCACACAAGCAAAGCTCAGGAATACATGATTTTAAGCAACACAGACTGATTGGTTTAGATAAATACTGTACAGTTCCTGAGTAACCCTATACAGCTGAATATAGTTCCTGGACCTTTCCAAAATTCAGTAGAGAATGAGTAATATATATTATAGATATATAGGTGTATGAGGGCAGCACCCCGTAACCTAGTTTATTAACTGTACCATACATCACTCTTCATGTAATGTTTGATTGATTACAATTTAAGATCATCAATGCAAATTCACAATCAGTGATGTAAGACGAGCTCAGACTAACAGAAAATGTTAGCAGGTGTGCAAAGTCCAAAAGGAACAGCACACCTGAAGTATGCCTTACAGACAGGATTCCCCTGTATTTAAAGCTTTACAAATATCACCATAATTACTGAGCAGAACATGAAAGGGGCTTCAGCCCCTTTCCTCCCTATGCTTCACTTTTAATCCACTAATGAACAGAAAGACTTTGAATGTGAAGCAGCCCTGGGGCTTTCAGGGCAGCTCATCCCACTGAGCTGAACTGCTGTACCTTTGCTCTCAGCCCCAAACAGCACAACTATGTGCACTCATCACCACTGATGGGTCACGCTGCAATGCTGGGTGGCCCTGAAACGACAGAAAGGAATGAGTTGTATCTTGGTACCTTTAGCAGGCTTGCAGTATCCTATCTAACTCTCCTTGGATGGTGTCCAGGATTGAGATCCAAGTGGATAAAAGGGGCATGTAAAGGAACAAAATAACATAGCAATTGCACAAAGGCAAATAGTTATGAAACGTGTATGCTACAGATCAAAGTGAAGTTACTTTTTAAATATAAATAAAACCTTCTTAAATGTGGCTAGGCAGCTGTGCTTTTAAATTCAGTGTAGTTAATGAACAGCATAATACCCAGTAGCAAACTGCTGCCCCATGCTGATGAATTCTACCATTTCTTGGAAATCTAAGCTCTGGGAAGTTAAGTCAGTCAGTAAAATTGAGACATCAATTCCAAGCAGAGAGCTTACTTGCTACCAGCAAAACAGTAAAGCTATGTTGCACAAAGTTTATTTTTCTAAATAAATTGCCTTACATGAAATATTCAAAGTGCAAAGATTTTTCATTTTCATTTGGTAATGGTGGTTCAGTTTTGTTAGAAATAGGGTAAAATTTAGAGCATTTCAGTGCTCACTAATTTACTTTTCTGTTTTAAATTTTTTTCTAAATTGAAGCTTTACAGAGATCAGTGTGGTCACCAAAATGTGAAACCTTTGCTTTTCACCAGAAATCTGACAGATGGTTGGTGAATATTTTAAAAAGTAATTTTGTTGGAGATGTAAATTTAATCAAAAAAAAAAAAAAAAAACTAAGCTGCACCTTTATAGACAAAAAAATTGCAAAGAAGAATTAATTGAAATTCATAAATCTTGATACGANAAAAAAGTAATTTTTTTGGAGATATAAATTTAAAAAAAAAAAAAAAAAAAAACTAAGCTGCACCTTTATAGACAAAAAAATTGCAAAGAAGAATTAATTGAAATTCATAAATCTTGATACGAGATCATTCTATAATTTTCAGACAAACTTAATTTTACAACTTTCCTGTAACAGAAAATTCTCTAGTCTTTAAAATTGTTTACACAAATAATGGTACTAATGTCTGCTTTTCTGGGATCCTTATAGGAAAAAAGGATGCACACTGGATTCCCCAGGGAAGGAGATGTGGCTCCTGCCCTTCCCTGGTGGTGCCACCTTGCATCCTTCCACTTTTGCATAGCTAGGAAGAAACTGCTGTGCTCCCCCGGTTGCTCATGGAGTTTCAACATTATTCACACCCCCATCTGTGTTCAGCTGATCTGCAGCTGGATGGGAGCACTCTTGACAATGAAGTGAGCAAATGCCAGTAATCATGACCTAAGTTTGAAGCACAAGTGATCCACCCTCATAATTTGTGGACCTGGTCCATTGCTGTACAACTTTTGGGACCCTTTGGCCAACACTTGTAAATTCTGTTACTGAGATAAATAACAGTAACCTGCTTTTCCTTGTTTCTCCTTTGGTTTTTATTCTTTGCTGGCAGCATGAGACACACCTGACTACTTTTGCAGTAGTGTGCGTTAAAGCTAGCCTCTTCAAAGATAGGAGTCAAACCCTGCCACAATAATTATTTGAGACATCTCATAATCCTCGATGTTTTCAGGGTTCATAGTTCTTATCTGAAAGCATTTAAAAGGCATCATCCTTTAGATACAGGTTTTCTGTGCTTTTTATGTGTTTTAAATTCCTTTTATTCCTGACAAGGAATAGGAATTGTTCTGTGGTTGGTCTAAGCAAAAAGCCAGCTTTTTGCTCTTTGACAAAGGGACAGCCAAGTCAACTTTTTCTTGTTTCCTTAAAAAAATCACATCAACTATCAAAACAGGTAAGCTTGACAACACTTGCCTGAGAAACAAGACTTTTTAACTTGGGAAAAGTTAGAGGAAGCCTTTCCTTTTCTCCACATGCTGCAACATTGTCTAAGGGGCACGCAGGCTTGCTGAGCACCTTTAGTACCTTCAGGCCCCTTCTGAGGTCTGGAAAGGCAATTCAGGCTTTCATATCAGTGGGCTGACACTCAGTTGTCTATAAGAGGGGTCAGCATATGAGGCATGTCTCAAAGAACAGAATGTTTTCCCAGTGAGGATGAGATCTGCATTTTCTAAAATTCCTCAGCCTCCAACTCCAACCTGACTGACTGACTGGGTCCTTGGAAATAAAGCTCTTGATAGGCAAAAAATGTTCTTGGCTGTACTACGAGCAATATGTGTTCTCCTTGAATCTATTTTTGTCAGGGAAAGCTCATAATCTAATCAGTGTTTAAAAAAATATGCTGTCTTCCCCTCAGACAAAAAAAAAAAACAAAAACCAAACCACAACCTTTGCATTATTAAAGTCATCACTGCCTTTCTGTGGCTTAAAGAAAAATTATGGTAAATATCTGGTTTTATGACCCTCGCAAATATATGCACACCTGAACTTCAGATGCAAGCTTGCAGTACTTATCAAGCATCCCAGAACTGAATTTGAGTCACCATTTAGTCGTAATTTGTCTTAATTGATTATCAAGGTTTGATAATGAAAGCTTTGACTTGATTATCAAGCCCTGGAGAAGAGACTCTTCATCAGGGACTGTAGTGATAAGGAAAGGGGTTATGGGTTCAACACCAAACGGGAAGTTCAGGTTAGATATAAGGAAGAAGTTCTTTACTGTCAGGGTGGTGAGGCACTGGAATGGGTTGCCCAAGGAAGTTGTGAATGCTCCATCTCTGACAATGTTCAAGGCCAGGTTGGATAGAGCCTTGGGTGGTGGCATGGTTTAGTGTGAGGTATCCCTGCCCATGGCTAGCTCCATGATCTAGCTCCAACGAGCTAGATCATCTTAAGGTCCTTTCCAACCCTAAATCATTCTATGATTATCACCCAGGGGATGTCTTTGGGAGAGGCACTGGAGTTCACTCACTGGTGTGATCAGCCCCTAACAGAAGCAAAATTGCTGATCACTGTGTGGCTGACACCAGTTCACAGGTGTGTGGCAGCATCACAAATGCTGCTGTCTTGAAGACACGAGAGCTGCAAATCCAATTGGCTCTATGGAGCTGTACGTTACCATTTTGATGATTTTATATGCTTTCATAGAGTCTTGTATATGTAATTGTAAAAATTTACTGGCAATTAAAAGAAATGTCCTTAAAAGAGCTCTCTGAAGAAGTTTAATTACTTCTTGCTTTAGAAATGGAAGATAAATATGTGGTAATTTCACTAAGAGCCTTATAAAAACATCTCACCAGGGGATATAAAGCAAGTGCTAAGACTGTAACCTATTATTCAGTAAGCTTCTGTAAGAGAGGCGGAGTTCATGGATGTCAAATTTACGTTTTTTGCCACCCAGATCTTTACCTAGTAGTTACCTGGAGGACCCCTCTGCATCACTTTCCTCCCAGTGCAGGAATCCACACATTTTATCTTTCCCAGGCCCCCGCAGGCTGCAGCAGCATTTTCTGATACGTCCCAAGAGCTTGTTTCCTGTTCCAGCAGCAGATGTACCACAGGTTTTTCTTCCCCCATCTCATGTCCTTACAAGGCAAGGATAACCTTTGCCAGAGCTGATTAGCCTTTCTTTAGTTCCTCATATTTTAAGGTACTTTAAAGTGCTAAGAAATCACATAACAGAACGCCAAGCATTTTTTTTTCTTCCAAACAACACCTTATCTCCCCTGTTCCCTGTTTTTCCTGACCTGCAAACAGAAAAATGAGCAAAAAAGAAAAAAAAGGTGGAACAAGCAGCATCCCTCTGAGCTTAGTCTTAGTCTTGTGTCTTCGTCTTGGTTTCATTCCAACTGGCTTCCACCTGAAACCAAGGGGCAAAAAAGAAACCCATGTCTGAGCAGGTAAAAACAATTCCAAGCATTTTGGGTAATGGAGAATTAAGTTAATGAGTGACATGCTGTCACTGAAGGAACAAAAAACTGGATGAAACAATACAAAGGGAGTTAAAACAAATATGAGTGCTTGCCATAAATATCACCCAAAAGGGCCCAAGAAGGAGGGTGGGCAGGGGTGTGGGAAAGCATGTTTAATTGCACAATGCTGTTCTGTCCACACACTCATAATCTGGTTCCTATTTTACCTTATCGTTATAGATGAATATATGAATTTTGCTTTCCTGATGGTGCTTGAAGAGATTGTTGTCTGTCCTCTGATCTCAGGACAAATGGTGCTGCTGAGGGTTATGCTAGCACCCATCACCTGAAAAGCAGATTTACTTGTAACCACACTGTAAATGCAACCCAGTGCAAGTATCAACACACTTATTCCAGTAGCACCGAAAAGTCCCGAGTTAGATCTCACTGTGCTAGGTGCTGTGCAAACAGAGTAGAAGACTATTTCAGTTAAATGTCTTCTCCCAAAGGTATCAGAGGATAGGTTAGCAAACTGCTGCTCTTATTTTCTTGAACAAAAATTGCAATGTTCACATGTTCATTTGAAAAGACAGAAGGAAGGCAGGCCAAAATATAAAGCTCTCCAGACTGATTTCACTTCAGATATCTCTGGCTGGCTGCCTCTTGCTCAGCTAGCATGTTTCCCACAGATATAATCCACACCTGTAAAGATAAATTTAAGGTAACTAAGTGCTGACAAGGATTAAAAAAATGCAGGAAGTGTTTCTACATGCCCATGAATACAAACAGCAAGCACTGATGGAAGGTTTACAACCCCACACCTTACAGCATATCTGAGCTAGACCTTTATCTGTACTGTTAAAAACACACAAGGGAGGCCCTGGTTTTGAACATAACAAAAACCAGCCAAACTCCAGGCAAATATTGGGAGATCTTGTGTTTAAATCGCTTCTGATACACTGCAAATGTCAGGTAATTTATATACAGAATAGGAATACACAAAATAGAAGCAGCCCTGCATGTATCTCTGCTATATGGAATAAGTTTCAATTTCTTGTCCTGCTTGGCTTATACACATTTTCAGTACTGTAATTTTTACATCTGTACAGGGGGAAATGAGGTCAATTTGCTACACTGATGTTCGTATTAAGGATTACTCTGGTATTTCACTGCCTTTCCCATGCTGTCATATCCCAGGATGCTAATCTGTTAATTAGTATCTTGAACACTAACTATCTACAAGGTCTTTGTAGAGGAAAGCACAGGTGGGAGCAGGAGACCCCAAAAAGCAATAATCACAGCATTATCTTTTTCAATTTAAAAATAGATAAGACTTCAAGGGAATTAACTCAACCCCTCTGTCCTTGTGGGCACACACCACATGATCCTTACCCTTTTTGGGTAACCATGTCAAATCACTTGTACCATAGCTTGAGTTTCAAAATGTTTCAAGATCCCATGGCAAAACCTATGTGTCTTTGTATACATATATGTATGAATGTGGGGACATGTGCATTGGAATCTATATATATATAATACGTTTTTTTCTGTGAGCAGCAAGAGCCACGAGAGTTTTCTGGAGCACCTGCAATGGTGCTGCAGCCAGTGACAAGCAGCTACAACTGCACAGCTGAGCCAGCAGAATAACTCAGAGACTTCACTGGCAAGAGGGGAAAGTGTTTACTTATCTCAGTAGTGTTGCTTGAGAAATTATGGATAATAGGTAAGACAGATAAAGTAGCAGCTCAGTGCTAGACTGCAAATACAGGCAAACAGACTGCAGGAGCTCGGCCTGTTTAGAGAAGACTGACAGGGGATCACATTAATGCATAGAAGTATGTCAAAGGTGGGTGCCAGGAAAACGGTGCCAAACTCTTTTCAGTGATGCCTGGTGACAGATGAGGAGCAATTGCCATAACCTAAAACACAGGAAGTTTCACCTCAACATAGACTCATAGAAGGCACATGAGGAAGAACTTTATACTGAGGGTGGCAGAGCACCGGAACAGGTTGCCCAAGGGGGTTGTGGAGTCTCCCCCTCTGGGGACGTTCGGAACCAGCCTGGATTTGCTTCTGTGTAACCTGCTGTGGGTGATCCTGCTTGGCAAAGGGGTTGGACTCCGTGATCTCCAGGTCCCTTCCCACCCCAACCGTTCTGTGATTCTGTGAAACAGACTGTTTTATTCTTTATTACTGCTGAAACTGAAGCGTAATTTCTCTGAAAGCAGCTGGAATTTAACTCTCTTTGCTTCCGTCGCCGATTTACGATACCGGTAACACTGAGCTCAGTTGCTCAGAGCGAACGTGTTCACCCCGGGCCTGGCAGAAGCCCCACCGAGAAGTCCGGGGCCCGCCTCGGACGTTGTTAACGGCTATGTCCACTCTTCCTTCATGGAGGTGTCGTCTTCCCCGTCAGCCTCCCGACTAGGCGCTGAGCAGCTCTCCTAAGGAGCCACCGCCAAGCCGCCTCAGGTGGGCCTGCGGGCTGAGACCTCCCCTGGCCTCCAGAGGGCTCCCTGCTCCGTCCGCCCCAGCGGCGGCAACACCCCCTCAGCGGCTGGCTACCAGTATCCCCCCACTCGCTCCAGGATGCCCTGCACTTCGCCCCCCCCGCCCTCCCGCGCCCCTGCAGCTGGCAGGCTTCAAACCGACGACCGAACAGCCGAAGGAAGGCCGCCGCACCGGCAGGGCAGGGCAGGGCAGGGCAGGGCGCCTCCGGCGCAGCCATTTCCCCAAGGCAGCCCCACAAGCGGCTGACACCTGCGGGGCTCCCATACTGCGCCATTGCTCGCCACACCACTGCGGCGGTTCGCGCCGCGATGCGTGCGCGCGCAGAACCCCCGCCCCGAGCGCGGTGTGTGGGCGGGGCGGGGAGGCCGGGCGCTCATTTCCTCCTTGGGCGCCATTTTGTAGCGCAGAGAATCTGCAAATAAAGAGCGGGCGGGAGCAGCGCGCTGGGAAAAGTCTTGGTAGGGGGGGTGGGAAACGCCGCGGCGGTGGGTTCCTCGGCTCCGGAGCGGCGGTCCTCGCAGAGCTGGTCGCGGAGGTTGGTGGCAAGTGTGAGCGGTGGCGGCGTTTCGCCCTCGATGTGACGGGTGCGGCCCAGGCGGCTAGTGTGCTGGGAGAGCAAGGCCTCCGCACCGCGGGCGGGAGGTGAGTGACCGCGCGAGCGCTCCTCCCCGTCTCCTTCCCGGCCGCTGCCGCCGCCTTCGCTTCCCCACTCCCCTCTCCGGAGGTGGCGGGGCCCGCGGGAGGTACCGGGCTCCTCGTGGTACCGGAACGCTAAACTCCGGTGGCGGCTCCATCCCTCACCTCGAGCAGGGGGCGGAGCGGAAGCAGTTAGGGCCATTTTGTGTGAGGCCCCGAGCCCGGCCTGGCTGCTCGGCAGGGATCCTCCTCCCTCAGCGTTCCGCAGCCGTCACGCCCGGGCACGGCCGCCGCCCCTCTGCCTGCGGGAGACGCGTTTCTCTCTTCCCTTGTTTTAAGATGAGCGAGGGCGGCGGCGGCGGAATCTGTCAGACGCCTGCGGTGGGACGGCCCGGCCGCGGCTGACGGGGTTCCCGTGCAGGAGGCCGGGGTGAGGAAGCGCGGGTACCGACTTCAGAGAGCGGTTGGTGAGGCGAGTGTGGAGTCTGCTAGGTCAGGGTGATGTTTTGAAGGTTCTCTCTTCCCCCTCCATTTCGGTAGTTTGGAGTCTATGCCAGGGTTTTCCCCCTGGAACTCATTTTCGTATCGTTAAAATAGCTGGCTATTACTTCAGGTGTAACTAGTAAAGCAGCATACCTGATATTATTTAGCTGCTTTGTTTCTTAGAGTATTTTTAAAGCCTTAAATCCTGTATTTTCTAAGCTTCGTAGTGAAAGGTGTACAGATTACTGGAGTTCCCAAAAGTAAAATGCATTTCACATATTTCACTGCTTTTCGTAGTCAGAGTGTCATAAAAGCCTAAATCAGGATGAGATTATATAAAAAAAAAATAAATAGTTTCAGTGCCCATAACAGTGTTTTTTCGACTATAGGGAAAGGAGGGAAATATTGCTTGTTGCCAGGAACAGATGTGCAGGAGTGGTGTGTAGCAGCCATCGTTTCCCCAAAATCAGTAAAGTATTTAGTTAGGATAGCACAGCTAAACTGTTCATCATATAAATCACAAACTCTAGTCGTGTTAATTCCAGTCAGTTATCCAGGAATGTTGTTTTCATTGATGGTTCTTTATCTCAGAAAATAGCACTTCATCATGCTCTTGCAAAATTTTTCTGACCTGTGTAGGAGAGAAACATCTCTTTAGAGGAGAACCAAGTGAGGAGTTGCACAGTTCTTGAAAAGTTACTGTATTAAATTCTGAGAATGAGTTGTAATGTCTGTAACATGAAAATTAATCTGCCAACAAACAGAAAGTTAAAGCAAATCGCTGACAACTGATGTAGTCAACCTGATGCTCTTAATGCTTCTGAAAAACCTGAGTGCAATGGTAAAAATATATAGTCATAATAACTTTCTCACTTGTAAGTGCTATGAAAGCTGTTGCATAGAGTAGTAAGGTGAAATCCACACATACGTAAAGAGCACTGGTGTTAGTCTGTGGATGTGATCAACCTAGCTTTTCTGAAATAACCTGAAGAATTTTTTAGCAAGTGTGTTTTTCTAGTGCATGGTTCATACTGCTACAAGTGATAGTAGGTAGCAATAAGATGGTAACTTCTGTAACAGTCTTTCAGCCCTTCTGTGCTGTTGTCTGAAAGCAAGAGATGGCTTTGTGGCATGCTGGGTATAGAGGTTAGAGTCACCAGATCTGGTGCTGCTGTAGAGAACTGAATGTTGGAACCTTGCAGGAGATCTGGATATACAGTGTTAGGCTACCCTTAGAAGGCGCATCAACATTTGATTTCTTTCAGTCAGGATTGTGGCAACAATCAAGAGTTTGTAATTGTATGCTGCTGCAGGGTTCACAAGTCTGGGGAAACTCACTGTTTTGGTTATTTGTGTGTTGGTACTTTTCTGAGGAGCGCACAAATAATGACATCCGTTCACAATTTAATCAGCTGTAGTTTGGTAGAATGTTTGAAAATTGTGTTGCTCGCTGTCAAGGACTTAAAACTTCAGGAGATCTTTGTGATTGCTTTCAAATACTGAAGGTGCTGAAACATTAAAAAAAAAAATCAATAAAATTATAATGGGAGAGGTAGGCAATCTAAATACAGTGGTCATGACCATTCCCCCTGTGATTTCAAGTTATTCTGTGTTATTTTGGATGGCTGAGTTGGGCACCAGCAGTTTGTATTGATAGTTTCTTGTACTTGAAAATGTATAAGGTACATTCTTGGTAGAACAAGCTCAAATGAGGAATTGCATGCAGAAGTTAAAGCAAAATGCTTGAGTAACTTTTGTGTGAGGGAAGGTGGTGGAAGTGGGGGAGTTGTCTGTGTATTAGCAAGACTAGGAACAGGAAGCTGCTATTCATCAGTGAGATGCTTCTATTGAATATGTTTTGAAACCTTTCTGTGGGTTCTAATGTCACCTTTTGTGAAAGGCTTGAAAGTTGTTTTAGCTGTACATTGTACTTGGATTTGGGGGGGGGCCGGGGGGTTNGAACAGGAAGCTGCTATTCATCAGTGAGATGCTTCTATTGAATATGTTTTGAAACCTTTCTGTGGGTTCTAATGTCACCTTTTGTGAAAGGCTTGAAAGTTGTTTTAGCTGTACATTGTACTTGGATTTGGGGGGGGGTGGTGGTGCTTATTTTTATTAACCACGACTCTTAGTAGAGTGCTATTTATTTGTCTGTGGTTACGACACTACACTAGAAAAGTTCTACTTCATTAGGTGTGTATTTGTTTGTCTTAGGATATGGAAAAGTTAAATTAGTTCATTGGGTGATGTTGTGAAAATACTTAAGTCTGTAGTCCGTAAAAGTCTTCAAGAAAAGAAAAGAGTGTGCTTTAATTACTTCAGAGCATTGTTTTTGTGAAGCTTAGTGGTTACAACCAAGGAGTTGGCACATCATTTTTCTAGGTATATGTGCACTGCAGCAGCTTTCCAAGTTTTTTGTATTTTATATGCCACTTCTGTGTTGGAAAGCATATTGCAAATATGAATGCCTCTAGCAAGCCTTGCATTCGTTGTTACTTGCATCCTTATCTTTTATATTCCATAATATAAATCAATATGTAATCATAGCTTTAGAAAATATTATGTATTATTCTTTTGAGGTAAGGAAGAATTTCCAGTAACTCAAGGAAGTGTGAATAGTTAATCTAGCGCAGTGCAATCCTATTATGCTACATACACAGTCAAATTCAATTCCTCTTGTGTGTATTCAAGGCATTTATTTGACATCTTTTTTCAAAAAAATATTCACATGAGTTTTAAAATAACTGTTTAATGCTTCCTGTTTATCAGAAGTTTTAAAGTAAAAGAATAAGGACTTGGAAGAACATATTATTTTGACATAACCCAAACGTTAGTGGCAACATTCACAAATTATTCTTTCTATTCCAAAGAGTTAGTGAAGTAGTAGTATATAAGTGACTTTCCTCAGACCCTGGTTATTCTCTATCTTGTAAAAAATACAGTGTTAAATAGATATAGGCACATATAGAATGTCAGTTTGATCTAAACATGCATGGATGAAGTTGGGTAGCTTCTCTTAGTTAAATAGGAAGAATTGATTTGTGATAAGCTTTTTAGACACCTAAAGGAAATTTTGGTTACCTTTTAGAAAAAAAATGCGTCTGTCTTCATATCTAGGTTACAGCAGCAAACTTGTCATGGTGGTGTTTTGTACTCTGGCTCTGCAGTGTGTGAAACCAGTATTTCAGTAGTCTAATATTGCAGATACAGATTAAGGCTAGAAGTAAAAGTTTCTGACTTGTTCAGCATTTTATATAAACTAGTAACTATACTACATAAGACTCATTATGTTTTTTTTAATTCCCCTTCAGAGTTCACAATGACGAATGAAGAACCTCTCCCAAAGAAGGTATGTTTAAAAATACTTGTGCCTTTACCCTCCCAGGTAATCATGACAGCTTGGTAAGTCATGCTTTTCCTTTTACTCCATAGGTTCGCCTAAGTGAAGCAGATTTTAAGGTTTTACCTAGAGATGAGCTCATCCTAAGGTAAAGTAAAAAGCAATTTTTCCATCTCAACATTTTAGTGAATGCTTAATGAGATATATAACCTCCCTTTTCCATTCTTCTCAGAGTCCTTGTTCTGAAAAACTGTTTTATCCTTTTCATGATGCATTCCTTTTGTAAAGTTCTCATCTTGTCTAAAAAATTTTATATGTAGTCTGGGGAAAGGCACTTTTTCCAAAGAGACAAAAATCCTGAACAGCATTTTGTAATACATGAGTAGGAGGTTCTTTCTTCACTTGTAACTTTGCAAGATATGGTTGCTTACATTCTTCTGCTTGATAGCAAGTTATTTTTAAACATCAGAAACATGTCAACTCCTTACTCCTACAGTAAGTTTTAGGTTTTCTTCTCAGCTTGTTCAGATATTAACACTAAAATGTTAAAATGAAGTTTTGATTGCCTAGAACTTGCATAAAGAAGAGCCTGATCATATTTCTCATTTTTTAGAAGGCTGAGTGTCACCATGGAAAGAACACCTGCTTAAAGAAACTAATCTAGGCTGTTTGACTCTGTATTTCCTGACCTGTAACAAGGAGCTAACTAAACTAGCTATCTGTGGGTCATCTGTTTATCTGCTGGAATAGCTTGTGTATGTTTTTTGGTAAACTTTAGCTCCTGGCTTTTTGTACACTGTAAGTTATTAGCATTATTAGGGTCTCAAATATTGCTGTTTCATGGAACAAAGATTAAACTGTAGAAATCTGAAGATGAAGTGCAACACTTAGTAGATATGATCAGCTACTCACTCTGCTGGGCAAACTATCCTGCCACATCTGGGGTGACAGTTCTTTCCAGTGCAGTCAACATAGACTGGCTTTATATGTATAAAACTGGTTTCTGCCTTCTGAGTTTCTAATTGCTAGGGTGGTAAAGGATAATGTATTTAAAAGGTAGGAAAATGTACTTCTTTAATGTTGAGTGGTTTAGGCCTTGTGAACCTTTTTACAAAAGTTCCTGTGCTCAGAATTATTCCCAGGAATAGCAGACTCCTTTAAAGACTTAGCTATGACCTTACTTCCAGCTGTCAAATTCCTGTCAAAGTACTGAAGAATGCATTCTGTGCCTCTTGCTTTCTACTTGAAAGTGTAAAACCAAAACAAACAGAAAAAAGGCAAACAAACAAAAAGGGCTGAAAAAGGCTTCTGACTGTAGTTAGTCAGAACCAATCATTACCAATGATAAGTTGCTATCATAGAAGAGAACCATTTCCAGAATACATTCAAGTGAGAATGTGAGGGAATATACCCAAAGAGGTAAAGTATGTCAGCAGCTAAACTGTGTTAATGGAGAGACAGGAGAGAATTTGCTTATGACAGCTGTGTTGCTATCAGATCTTAATGTAGACAAAGGAACTTCTGCTCTCAAAAAGGCCACTTGATGGATTTAAGGAGGATAACTGCCCATTATACCCAGAAGTGGAAACTTAAATGCCATTTTGGCTATGTCCATTTGTTTGCGTTATGCAGTTCTGTGAACAGTATGTTTTGTTTGCTTGTTGGGGTGCATATTTAATGGCTCTATAGTAAGTGCACCTTGAATTGTGATTTCATGTAAAACTAGCAATTACTACACTTAACTGCTGGCTTCATGTGTAGGTTGGAATAAAAGATAACATTATATGTAAATGCTATTTTAATCAGGCATCTCTACTAGTTTTAGACATAGAAAAGTGTGTGTTGAATGCTGCTGCATTGTCTTAAGTTTTAGAATGCCATTTTATTTTTGGTTCATGCTTTGGTGAGGCAAATGCATTTTAAGATACGAGCATGTGTGATTTGCTTTTGGGTAATACATCCTCATTGCTGTACAATTGCATTTATAAGATACATATGTAGAAAATATTATTTTTCATCACTTTCTGTGCCATAAATCCAGATTTCACTGTTCTTTTTCATGAAGTACATAATTCAGGTTTGCTCATTTTAGCTTCTGTTGACTGAACACGAGCAGGGTCAACAAAAAGCATTCCAGTTAAGCCTTTTGGAAATTTCTGCTTGTCTCATTATTTGTTGCTGTGAATTCATTTCCTTCATCTTTCCCATTCCCTTTAGCACAGTAGCTACTTAGCTTGATCGTGTAGGAGCTGCTGTGAGGAAGAGCCAGGAACATAACAAAGCACTGTGTGGACCATAGCTAAAAACCTGATCAGTATTGGCCTGGTTATTTGAGGCACCCTGATTTACACAAGCAGTTCTGAGGAAATACAGTGCTTTTCCTGAATGTCAACCAACATGTACTTACAGTCATTTCTAAACTTATTGTAGTCACTGGGCTTGCAAAGTCCAGTCTGGTTCATTTTTTTTTTTTTTAGAGAATGAAGGGAATTAACTAACCTACGTAATGCTGCTCAATTACTTTCCAGTTCATGTGAGACTGTAAGCAGCCCCTTGACTGTAAATCAGATTCAGGACTGTCTAGTTCAGCGTACAGTTCTGTCTCTGTTCTTTAGTGCATTTCCAAGTAGCACTTAAATGAAGCTCTTCGGATTGCCAATGTTTAGCTATCAGATTACTGACATGACCTGCTAAACAGATCAAGAAGCCAATTAATGAGTGAAACCAAACTGATTAGAGGAAAAAAAGCTTTTAGCTGTTGCCTTTTTTTTCCCCCACTCAGGTTCATGTTTCTTCCTGAACTTTTAGAATGTACCTGGGGACAAAACTTTTTCCTGGAGAGCCTGTAAAATAAGCTACCTGAAAAATGGTCAGAATGTGTAATTTTTTAGGAATGCTATTTGTATGGGAGCTTTCCTAATTTATCAGAGGTCTTTAATGTGTTCTGGTGTCTTTGGGGGAAGTTGCATGCTTTTATGTAGAGGATTACAGTAGTTCTGGACAGTCTTCATCAAAGTTTCTAAGTGGATATGAAGACCTACTCTGTGGCATATGGTGACATTTGCGAGTTGACTTTTTCAGTTTCCTGATAGCAGTAGGCCCTAAGTGAGGCTGCAGGGCATACTAGCGTTTTTTTGACATCTTTCTTTTTGTTAACTTGTAGCTCTGGACCCTTGGGATATGGTGGAATTAAACTTGGTAGCTGGGTTTTCTAGGTGGTACTACATCCACTGCTAGGTTAGCCTCGACTTCTCCAGGCACATGACTTGAAAAATTCGTGACATGGTCTAGTGCACTCTGGATTTTCTTTTCCAGGAATTAAGTTCTTGCTTAAATACTAGCAGCTGTTGAGAAGTGACTTAGAGGTATTATCTCTGATGTTCTTGGTGACTGTGGGCAGTGTGGTGATGGTGTTTTGTTTTGGTCTTTTTCTTTGTGGTCATATCTACTTAGTGTTTCAGGTCTTCATTTCACTTCAATTAGTCTTTGTACAACCCGTATTAACAATTTTGACAATTACAGCTTTCAGGCTGTGAGATGTAACTTAAAAGTCAAGTAATTCTGCAGCTGCATTTGAAGCCCAGCTCTTTCATTAAATGTAATTATTTAATGTAAAAATTAGGTTCTTTCTTTCCAGGCTTGCCATTTAGTAGACTGTTCCAGTTTTACTTTCGAGGATTAGAAATCTCCTGAACTAATAGTTCAGGAGTTTTTAGTGGTCAAATGGTGAAACTTCTGTTTCTAGCAATGTTCTTTTTCAATCAAAGATAAGTTGAAGGGTTAAGTGGGAACACAGCAATTTTCTTCTGCAGAGCTTGAGAGTTAATTCATGCTTACTTCATGTTCACCTAGAGATGAAAAATTTTGTTGCTGATAAAAGGAATAGATCTTGTGCTTGCTTTTGCTTTTCCCACTGAAGTGATCTCAATGGCTGTTACAGATCTGATGCTTCTTAGGACCCTTTAAGGGGCTGTTTGAATTCACTAAATAGTAAAAAATGATTTAAAGTTAGCTTTCTAGTTTTGACTGAGATAGTAATGTAGGTTATAGAGTTAAAATAGAGCAGTTATGATGAGTCAGGCATGAGATACTTGTCAGGGACAAAGGGTGGTTGGGAAGGGAGGGAACAGAAGCTTACCTGTTCTCTAGTGGTAAGCTAATACATGAATTTGCTTCACAATGTGGAGGTGTATGATCATGAGGAAGACACATAATTAGGAGCAAAGTACTTCTTTAAAAACAAACAAAAATCCCCCAAAAGCTGTCCTGTGTGAACTTTGCTGGTAAGGCATGTTGGGCTAAGGTTTACTGCAGACTTTGATTTGCTACTGATTTGTTGATTTCTGTCAAATGCAATGCTCTTTTCAAGTGTGAGGCTTTCTGGCTGTGGATGAATTGTGCAAATAACATGCATTCACAGAGTTGGTAAACTGTTTGGCTTCTGGCTCATGAATATAATCAGAATGTGGTCGTGATTTGAAAGAGCTGCTATAACTGCTTAACCTAGATTGCTAGTTGTAGTGTATTGTAATACACTTCTGCATGTCTTGTTCACTTGGTAACACACTTCATGTTATCTTTATATTATGACTTCTGTTACAGAATTGCTTGAGTTGTTCTGGTTTGAAAATGAGATGTATCTTATGTACTTTATGTAGATAAATACATAATAAGTGTTTGATCCCAATGTTTGTCCAAAATATTACTGTGTTAAAATACCAATTTTCCGTGTTGTGATGTGCAGCTACGTTTTTACCCTTTTGAGATGCAAAGTAGATTTAACCATTTCCATGATTCAAAGCCCCTTTTTAAAAACCTGGAATTGCCATTTATGCACTTGTATGATTTTTTGACATTTTCTGGTTATGGCATGAATGTATACTCTGAAAATTTAGGTTTAGATGCCTTGATTTAATAAAATGAGCTTCAGAAATTTTTTTTTTCTCTTCATATCTGCAATAGGTGGAAACAGTATGAAGCATATGTGCAAGCTCTGGAGAGCAAGTATACAGACCTTAACTGTAAGTTAGCAAAGTTTTAAAGTGGTACAAGTTACATGAATGTTTGTATGAATCAGTGTTAAAGTAATATCAGTGTTTTCTAAAACTGCTAGAAATCAGATAATCCATATGTCAGTTACTTGTCAGAAAAAAATCTGTTTTTTCTAGTGTAAGTTTTCAGTCTTTCCCAACTTTCCTAGCCACTTATTTTCCTTTACAGATCTTACACAGCATCCAAAGGTCTGTACCCAGACAGCTGGGGGGGAAATATCTCAAAACATAACTCCCCAAATAAGTATATTTTCAGGACTTTTCTGTTAGAAAGGAAGTGTTACCCTCTATCAGAATTCTGCATGAATCAGTGAGCTTGCAAGATTGAAAACCATGTGCAAGGAGGAATAGTTTGTAGAGGTATAGGTCTAAAATTAGTCCCCAGGTGACACAGATAAGTTGCATAAACATTCCCATTTTCTCAGTTTTGGAAACATTGGTATGGAGTATTGGCTGTAGTAATCAATATTATTGAATTACTGGCAAATGATTATTTAGAAATAACTTGTTCTGAAGCAAATTATGTTCTTAGTTTACAGCTGATCATTCTTAAGTAATTAGAAAAATAAAAATCTTAATTATTCCAACTTCTCCTCATTGTATACATGACAAGTAGGAGAATGAATGTATATTGTTTGTATCATGCCATTTGCATGTGTTCCTGCTGGAGTAATTTGACAGTGTACTGTGCTGCCTTCTCTCATTTCATATGTAAGCTTTTTATAAATGTTCGTGAATCAGAAGAATGCCAGTTGTGACTAAACTGCGATTTTTGAAGTTCTCAAATATCTTACTGTTTCTTCATGGAGTGTTAAAATGAGTTTGAGGATTGATCACCAATAGCACTGTTCTACAGGCTGTGGATTGCTTTTCAGCAGTATAGGTTTCCCTTCTGCTCCACCTTGTCCTTAATATCTCTTAGATTTGAGGGCAGTTCCAACTTCCCAAGTTTCAGACTGCAGGTTGCAATAGTACTTGGTTTTAAGCAAGAAATTTAAAAGCTATTCCTATATAAACATTTTCAAAGTTTTATGAAAGGATTGGAAAGATGTATTTAAAACCAACTGTTGTCAAGCTTTTCTAACACTTAATGATATTATGATTTTTTTTCTTATGCTTACTATAGTCGTGATTATTTATGACTCTTGCTCTTTGTGAATCTGTTTTTAAGATTTGTTTAGCTGTCTTTAAAAACTGTTCATGAGAGGATGCTATAAAACGTGCTTTTTGTGTGTTACTGTATTAGCTAATGATGTGACGGGATTGAGAGAGTCTGAAGAGAAGCTGAAACAGCAGCAGCAAGAATCTGCCCGAAGAGAAAATATTCTGGTGATGAGGCTGGCAACTAAGGAACAGGAGATGCAAGAGTGTACTGTAAGTATTTGGAAAAGATGAGTTTTCTGACTTACAGAAATACCAGCTTTTGAGCCAGTACCCATGTGCTATGCTGTCATATATGGATAGCATCATATTTTCTGTGCTTAAAGACATAGCAGGGCACTTAAACTTCCACTGAATTAGTAAAGATCACTTCTTAAAGTTCGCTTTTTTAATTATTAGTTATTTCAGTTGATTTTCAGCAGCACTTGGCGCTTGAAAGGACTTCTGCTTCAGAACCACGCTGATTCTTGCATGAACCATGCTTGCTTTCTTCAAATACTTATCAACTGTGCATATTTACCAAACATGTTACTTCTGACTTCCAGATGGATGCAGGGACAAATTGAAACATAAGGATAAGATTGAGTTTGCTGGGTTTCATTTGGGAAGCTTTAGGCTGATAGGTGTTGGATTTGGATAACAAGGGTATTGGTAAGCTTCTGCACCTGTTTGGATAGATAGGGGAAAGAGCTACTGACTTTTTCAGGGGAAGTTCTTCTGAAATTGGGCACATCTCTTTCTTGGGGTTTCTAATGATCGTTGTACTGAATGCCTTTTCTGTTGCTGTTTTGTTTCTCTTGTTATTTCTGTGGGGTTTCTTTGACTCTTCTGAAACTATCTTCTACCACTTTGTGGACTTAAAAGCTTTTCTGGATTTCTTAACGTAAGCTTTATCTGCTGCTTTAATTTGGTAATTCCTGAGGGAAGATTATTGTTAGTTTCTGAAATACTTATGAGAGCTGCTCTTGCTTTGTGGCTTTCCTCTGTTATTTTCTTTTAGCCTTCATTTTTCTTTTTCCCTGTAGGTTTTCAGAGTTCTCAGGTATAGTAGTGTGACAGTGAAAACACTGTGTACAGAGGTAACTACTTTTAAGACCATAAGATGACATTAGTTCACAGTAAGAGATGATATGAAGAGAAAAGGGGCTAAAGCACCTGCAGTTTGCAGTGGCAAAAAATGAATCACAGAATCAGTGAGGTGGGAAAGGACTTGCAGTTTGTCTAGTACAGTCTGCCTAGTCAGAGCAGGGTCAGTTGGACCAGGTTACTAAGGACTGTGCACAGTCAGGTTTTGACCATATCCTAGAATGGAGACCCCAGAACCTCTCAGAGTGAGTTGTGCTGATGTTCAGTGACCATCACAGCAAAAATAATTTTTTTTACGTTTTAAGTTGAATTTTCTGTTGCAATTTGTATCCATTGCCTTCTGTGCTTTCAGTGGGCACCACTGAGAAGAGCCTGGCTCTGCCTACTTTACTCCCTCTATCAGGTATTTACGCGCATTGATAAACTCCCCTTGAGCTTTCTTTTCTCCAGGCTGAGCAGCCCTGGTGCTCTCAACCTCTGCTTGTATGTCACATCCTCTAACCCCTTAATCATCTTCATGGCCTTTCATTGGCCTCCTCCTAATGTCTGTCTTGTACTGGGGAGCCCAGAACTGGATCCAGTACTCCAGATGTCTCACCAGTGCTGAGTGGAGAGGAAGGATCACCTCCCTTGAGCTATTGGCATCACTTCTCCTAATGTAGCCCAGGATGCCCATGAAGATCTGTTCTGGTGCTCTACCACACCACTTCCCTAGCAGTAAGACTACTATATTGATCCTGCTTCTCTTGTTAGTTCTGCTGGTAAATCCTGCTGAGAGGAACAGCAGAACAGCAATAATATGAGGTTTGTTTTTCTTTTAGTTTCTAACTTCTGAGTATATCACTGAAACAATAAATAATAAAAAATAAAAAGAAATACAAGTTTTTAATCAAAACAAGATTTGTGTGTACTACTTTCACCTTTCTGCCTGTTTCTAAAAGAATCAGACAAAAAATTCAGGTATTTAAGACTATGAATTTTGACTTCCTGAAGACTTCTAGAATTTTTGGTTGCACTTGTAGATATTTAAAGATCTAATGCATAGGCTTCCCAGAATGTGTTTAGAAGAACTCTGAAGAGCTTTTGTTTTGATGTACTAAAAAACAAAGAGGAGGAAGAGGATGGGGGTGGGACTGAAAAGAAACAAACCCAAACATCCATCTACCCAAGTGGCTTCTATTTTTTCCAGGTATTGATACAGGAGTAACATCAAGGGTGTAATCTCCATAATACACAGAGATAGGAAGATGCATCCTTGAAGAAGGGGGCTAGAAGCTGTAATAGAAACATTGGCACCTTCAGGTGTTTTCAAATGTAAACTCTGAAAAACTACTTTGTTTAGTAGTATCAGATATTGGGTTTTCTTTTGTTTTGTTTTGGGTTTTTTTTCCCCCAGTGAAGTAGCAGTAGCAAAATAAATCATGTTGGATGAGATGGAAAGCTAAGCTGTAGGATACTAAATCATTCCAGAAATGTACAAAAAGTATTCACATTTGATAAGTTATTTGACATGTCTAGTTTTTAGTTCATAAAATAACTTTTAGCATAGTTAACAATTTTTTGTAATCTATACTGATATGTAAAATATACCAGTGACCAGTTATTTATGTCAGCCTTTAATGTTTCTTGTTGCATCTCAGTTAGAGGGAGCATTTAACATGTTAAGTATCTTGCATATTTATTGTTTATATTACTCTTCAGTGTATTTTTTGAAACATTTTATACTTACAAAATTGCCTTATTTAAATTTGAAAGGATAAAAACTTAAAAATACCATATTCAAATGATAGTAGCTGATGAAGACAGAGGGAGTTTACTGATTCTTATGTAAAACAACTTGCTAGTTAAAGTGTACTAGCTCTAAGATAAGGTGTGACTTTCCTAGTTGCTGTTTTAATTTGTAGCCACCTTTTAAAAAGATAAAAATACATCAAAGCCTACTTCAATTACGAAAGTCACCAGTCATCCTCTTGAAAGTGTAGGTGTGCATGTCAGAGTAGTTGTGGCAGAATTGTCCTAATTCTGTATCAATACTATTTTTGAAGAAACTAGGTGGTAGTTGAGTCTGTAGCTCCATTCTCACTTGTGATCTGTGCTTAGTCTAGCAGCAAAATGTATGGATTTCTTTTGAGCTGGGAGCTTCCTGAGAGTGTGACTGGTGTTGCAGACCTACTGTGCGTAGTTTAGGGTGGCTAACTAAAGGGCTGGATTGAAGTTCAGGGGCTTAATACTTTATGTACCCTGCTGGCAGCAGCAGCCTTGAGCTACCGTTTTCCTATCAGGAACAGCCCTCTGAAAAGAGGTGGTTGCTGTTAGGGAAGTGCAGGTAAAATATTGGCTCCTGTTTTTACATAAAGCTTTATTTCTGCCAGAGAGGGGTGATGAAGTTATTGCTACTTCAGGAAGCCTCCTAAGCTGCTGCACAGTTACTGTAGGTCAATGAGCAGACAGGCATTTGGAAATACTTACTACTCAAATAAATTTTCTATGGACCAGGTAACGAGTAGAAGCTGCCTGTGGGTGCAGTTGGAGTGTAGTACCTAGATGGTCATTACTCAGCCTACTTGTGGTTTAGGTTACAGCTGTCTTGTATTTTTTCTCCTGTTTATTTTGCAGTGTATTCCTTGTAAGAAGGATATGTAGTTGTACTTACTTGGAGTGCTTATATTTTATGTTAAGTACCTGTGTTCTGTTGGTTAAATTTTTCATGTCGGAGAGTCTGTTCTTTGTGTATCTTTGTACAACTTCAGCTGAAAAGATTCAGCTGTTCCAAGAATATGTGAGAAGCATGGGGGATTGAAATGTTATTGTCTGTCATAGCAAAAGAAAAATAATCTGCCCAAACAAGATCCCATGCAGCCTGATGTCCACTAAAGAAAAACCCCTAGTTTTATGTTTTCCTGTCTTGGGTTAGAGCAGAGAGAAAGCTGTTATCAAGGTTTTTATAACTGCTTATGAAGTTGCATCCCTGTCTGTCCATCTAATGGGCTTTTTAAAAATACCAGCTAGTGTATGCTTTGTGTTTTGAAATGTGAATAGCCCATAGTCTTTTTAGGTGTTAGAGTGGGCATATCCTGGGGTCTGGCATTGGAGAGAAGTATTCCTGTATATTCAGCTGTAGCCTGAAGTTGTTCCTGATTGCAGGTAAACTCTTGCTCCCCACATTTTACCACCTGGAATATCAATAGAAGAGTGGTTAGAGGGAGCAAAAATGGGAGTGTTGGGCTGAATATGCAGGAAGGTGAATGGAATAAGACAGGCAGAAGGTTAGGAGGTATAGGATTGCTTTAGGAGTGGTTCATGCCAGGGATAGGTTGCTAGGTCTGGGTGGATGAGACCTCTGGAGTTACAGCTGTGGAGGAATGGATAAAAATTGAGTTAGAAAAACTGGAGGAATTAAAGGGTCTTCAGGTTTGGGGAGGGAGTGAGAAAGGATTGTTCAGGTTCAGCAAATTCTTTCTACTCTATTGTTTCAGGAGTGATAGGTGTTAAGTAGAGCAGTGCTCTCTGCATGGCCTAGGGGCCTGAGCTAGGTATCCAAATGATACTATTCACTAACTGACATCAGACAAAATCAGCTGGGTTCTCTTGAGTGTTTTAGTGCATTTTTGGCATGAGGAAGGAGCAGGTGGCAGCAATTCTTTGTGCCACTGATGCAAGAAAGCTGTTACGGTTCTTAGGCTGAAGAAGAGGGAGGGAGCTGGGCCTGAATAAGTCAAGGAACATGGTCTGTTTTGGTTTGGTTTGGTTTTTGTTTTGTTTGTTTGTTTTCCTTATTTTGATACCTATCTAAAAATAAGTTTGGAACAATGTTGCTGTAGCATAATTCCATTCCTGGAATGCCTTGCCAGCAAGAGTGTCTGCTGTGTATGTGCAAATATCCATTAAACTAGCTGTTTTGCCTTCTAGTAGTGCTAGCCCTCACAAGGAGTTCACAGGTTGTTGGAATACTATCACTAGTCCAAGTGTTGGAAAGATGAATGGGTATAGAAAAGACAAGAGCAATAAATTGAATAGATCTTTATTTGGTATGCAGCATCTTGTACATTCACTGAGTCAAGGGACCCATGGGGTAAAACATCATCTAAGAAATGTTATGAGGATCTTAATTTGGACTTCCTGTTTTGAAGTAATGTTTGTAGGTGAGTTACTGAGTACTTTAGTCCCTCTGTGTTTCTTCTTGGGCATATAAAAGTTTGTATATTTAAAAGCATGGTGGTTATTTAAATTTTTAAAAGTAGCTAAACATTTTTATTTTGGAAACATCAAATGAATGTGGAGTCAATGGAAATAGTTTTTTCAATGTCTTTGAAATCACTTATTTGAAATAAAAATCTAAGAATTGATGCTACTTAATATATAAATTAAAAGTTGTCTTCAGTCAAGTGACTGAAGTCACTACTGCACACTAAGGTAAATAGAATGCTTGTACTTAAAGTATACTTTTTTTTCTTTACTATTGCTGTGTAAAGACTCCATAACAAAGTAACTATATGTGAGAATGGTTAAACTAATGAGGCTTTTGACTCTGCTGCTTGTCCCAGGTAAAGCAATGTGTGAAGGGGGAGTTTTTCCTTCTGTTTTGCTGGTGATGCCTTACACTGTTCATCAGTGGAACTGTTGTTGTCAAGTCTGGTTGCAAGATTGTGTGTGCAGGAGGAGACAACCCCCCCAACTTTCAATTAATGTAATTTTGTTCATCTCTTGCTGAAGAAAAAACGTATGTGATACAAGGAGCATAAAAAACTGAATCTAAGAATGGAACTCTGGAGGCTGATGTGATTTTTAGTGGTTAGCTAAACCAAACACATGCTGTTTAATACATCTTAATGTCTGTTGTAATGGAACTAAAATGTAAGAAACTTAAAAAAAGTGAATCCTATTTAAATCCATCCACGTTTTGATTAATTAATGCTATATTTAATAGAAATTCTGTTGCAATTACTCCATCTGAAATTTTGACTCTTGTAAGTCTTCTGGGTTTTGAATTGTAAAGTTAAAAGCCTTTTGGGTTGTGGTGATTGCAAGAGAATCAAATTAAACCAAAATATGTTTCATTTCTGTTAATATTTCTAAGTTATTTTGTTTAAAAAGATATGCAGACTTGCATTCCTTAGAATGTTGCATTTCCAAAAAAACCCTGAAAGTTTTTAAAAACCTTTGTAGTAGCTGCTTAAAAAATACTGTGTGTCAATATAGACTGTAATATTCCATACTAACTTTCAGGTTACATGAAAATCAGTTATCTGTTTCAAGCAGATAACTCTCTGAATATACTTTTATTTTCCCTCAGAGGAGTGCAGGCAGATACAAAAGAAAGGGTGTATTCTAGTGCTCCAGTCACTGCTTTGGCAAATGTTACCCTATATGTAGAAAACAATTTTGAAGCAGTGAGAGGCGGGGGAGGGAAAGCCCTTGAAAGCTTAAGCTTGACAGGTGGTGGGATGAGGGATTGGGTGAATACGCACATTGATAGGTTCAGGTGGGCAAAAGTGACGTGGTTTTTTTTCCCCTGTATTTTTCAGGTTACAGTGTTGAAAGAAGGCAAGCTTCCTTGATGTTGTGTTTGGAATAACTAAATGATGTTAAAATTTTATGTAATGTTGTATGGGTAACAGTCTTTTTTCTTATTTTATGCAGAATCAGATTCAGTACCTCAAGCAAGTCCAGCAGCCTAGTGTTGCCCAACTGCGATCAACAATGGTGGACCCAGCCATCAACTTGTTTTTCCTAAAAATGAAAGGTGAACTGGAACAGACTAAAGACAAACTGGAACAAGCCCAAAATGAACTGAGTGCCTGGAAATTTACGCCTGATAGGTAAACAAAACAAATACTCCCCAGTCAAGACTTCCCTGACAGTCCCACTACGAGAATGCTATGGTGGGACAGCCAAGTACTCGTTTCCACACCAAGACTCAGACGTTTTGAGGCAAAAGCCAGATTCTTATACTGTCCAGCTTGTAATGCTTAATGTAAAACTTACCAGATGAACCTTGTGTTTCAGCTTTTTTTCTCCCCCTTTGCTTCAGAGGCCTGATGGCGTCGGACTATTCTGAAGAAATGGCCATCTTCGAAAAAAAATCTTTTCTAGAACATGTAGACATTTGCAAAATTGTTCTATTTGAAGAAAATAGAGGGAGAAACAGAAGTCTTAAGTCTGTGGCACACTGTGTCTACAGACAGTTTGGAGGAGAGAGAACCTAGAGATTATAAATCATGAATTGAACATGTAAAATTCCCGTAAAATGTAGAAGTGGAATATGCTTCGCTCTTAACCTTGAGCCTAGTGACTTAGAGACACTGTAAGTCAGTTTTGCCAATAAGACTGTGGACTTCCTGCTTGTTCACTGAACTGCTGGGTCAGAACTCGATGAGGTGAATTTTGCATTAAAGAGTTTACTTGCTAATCACTTTTGAATAGCTATGAGTGCTATTTGATATCACAACAGTGGTAGTGTACACATTTGACTGTTTAGCCTTTGGGCTCTCTAGCACTTGAAGGAGCCTTAAGTCAATGTTGCTAAATAATGAACTGTTTCCTGGATGGTTGGTAATACTGTGGACGCCTCAAAATTAGGACTGTACAAAATGTACGTTCTATCTAATTGCAGGTTTAAAATTGCTGGAAGCGATATATTTGATCACAACTAGCATATAGAAGAAAAACTGGTTGTGATAAGTATTTCACTGCATGTTTTCATGCAGAAATGAGAATTTTTCGATCTTCTCTACTAAGAACTGATATCAAACGCTCAATACAGAAGGCACAAATGGCAACTGTCTTCAGTGTTGGTGGGGTATTTTTATTCCGTTGTACACCTGGGGTTTTTTTGTATTGCACTTCTCTATAAAATGTGCCTTGAAATAGTTGTAATGCATAGTTCAAGGAACACTACTGGTTATACTGTTGTATTGTGAAACTCCTGGGATGAACGAGAATTGAACAGGTTGTTATTTCTGCATTGTCTCGTTCTCTGAAAACAAAGTCAGTATTTTAACAAACCAGAAAAAACTTAAATGCATGCACTTTCCTTGGTGGAATCAGTGAAGGAGCCTTTGCTACTCTTATTGATGCCTCTGTTCTGTTGTCCCAAGTTACTTGTAAGAGTAGTGTTCTCGGACAGTGGGGAGTGCATGTCTGAGGTTTGTAAAGTGAAATGCAGATTTGGTATGACGTTTGTGTTTGGTTTTTTTCCATAGCTAATTGAGTTCTATTTAATAATCTGAATTTTTGATTTTCAAAACAGTTGGGTAATGTTTTATGACTCAGTCTTATCCCAGAAAATTCATACTTTAAATTAAAAAAAGAAAAAAAAAAGACATCCAGCTGTCACAGAAGGTGATGTATTCTAACTGTTTTGATCACTTTGATTAAGATGGCATTACATATTTTTTAACTCAGAGGTATCTTAACTCAGAAATATCTTAACTGTTTGTGCTTCAGATGATTAATATGGGATCGAAGAGTAGTACACTTATGCAGGTCTATTTTTTTTTGCATGATAATGACTTAAAAGCAAAAGAAAAACCTACAGAAAAACTTTACCTTTTTAGAAGTGATACATCTGGGATGATTTTGCTATAGCAGTATCTAAGATTTTAATGATCTAGCATCAAAACAGAGGTAAGACTTGCGTTAATAAATTGTTAATGTGTTACCAAGCCATTTGTAAAGCTCACTATAAAGGTATGCCATGCAGACTGCTTGTTTAACTTGGAGTTTAGAAAATTATTTAATACATTTAGATACAGGTTGGCTATTTTCTTAAGTCTTAAGACTCTAAATATGTGTATGCATATATTCATATATTACATATCTGTGAGGAGAGACAAGTAACATAACACTTTTTTTCCAAGCAAAAGTATTAAATAAAATTTTATTTCTGTATCTCCAACATTCCTTAATAATAATCATATAAGTCAGTGGTGTGAATGTGCATAACTCATATATGCGGTAGCTGGAGTACAGAAAATTAGAGTTATTTCCTGGTTAATAATTGAGGCTGTCTTAAATAATTACAGTAAGGTTTTGTTGGGTTTTGTTATTTGTGGAAAGCTAAAGAAATGATGACACATGTAAAGTACTTAGAGCATCTTTCATTCTTTTTGCATCCTGCTCCCCTATTTGCTTTACTTGTCCATCCTTGTGTGCAGCTGCTCTCATTTCATGGTAACTTACCTAGTTTTATGGATGCTCCTAATCAGATCCCTGAGTGGTGCTCAGGATAATGTGTTAACTGCCATCCTGAGCCTCAGTTGTAGATAAAGCATAATCATTGCTGATGGCTGGGGGTAGAAATAAAAGGACATGTAATGAAGGGAATGGCTGTGCTAAGCCAGTTCAGCCATCATGAAATGTAGGTATACATTTGCGGGAAGCCTAGTACAACAAACGTTAGTCTTCTGAAATAACCACTTATATTCTTACAGGTTTTGTTGCATGTATGTTCAACAATGTCAAACTTAGTTTTACAGCTGATAGTTACTGGATTTTATACTTTTGCATGTGTTGTCTTCTTTGTAAATTGTGAGAAGTTACTTGGTGCCATACTAGTTCAGAACATCTGGAAAAATTTTAATGAGAAGAAATAGCATTATAGGTAACTATGCAAATTTCTATACAGGTAATAAATATTTTACGTTTTGGCAGGCATTAACATGAAGAAATTAATGGGATTCTAAAATTGTCCCAGTTCCAAGGTAACTGGTACTTGGTAATTCTACAGTTGATGTTGTTATGTGAAGAGAAAAGCGTTAAATGACTTAAACACTACGAACTTCTTCTACTTGTAGTGATGATGACCACAGTAACAGGAATTTGTAAATGGCTAAAGATCATTGCGTATCTGCCTAACAACTTTTGGGGTATGTTACATTTGGTTACCTCCAAAGTGGTCCTGCTTTACACAGAATGAGCACCTCTAAGGAAACTTGCATCTTAAATGTGTGACTTGGACTGTATTAGGTCAGCACAATTTAAACTTCAAGGACCTGGCATTGGACATCACATCAAGAAAGAAAACAGGTTGCTGCCTTTAGCAGATTTTCAGGCTTCCAGGACTTTACACAGCCAGATTCCTTCTGGAGCAACCCATCTGAAAGATTTGGGAAAGTCAGTCGGAAACGTAAAATGGGGCAGAGTTGGCAGAACTTAAAAGTTGTCTAAGGCTTGAATGCTTAAAAGGTAGTTAAGGAAATAATTTTAAATTCTTTTGGTTGGGTATTTTGGTTGCAGGAGAAAACTGTGGCTGTGCATTGTAAGCGGAATTTTCCTGTTCTACTTTTTTAACCCTCAATTTCTTTCAATCTTTGTCACTTGTTTAAAAGCAATCAAACAAAATTAAATGACCACCTTGGTCTTGAAATGTTCTGCCACTGAATTCACAATAAACTTGTTCAAGTTTGGGTTGTTCTTTACTTTTTTGTTTGGCAGAACTTCTGTAGAAAAGGACAGCTTTATTATGTTGCTGGGCCTATCAAAAGAACTGTTTGTGGTTGCTATCCTGACTCTGGCAGACAAAGAGTCCTAAAAGACTTTAATTTTTCTCTTTCATGGAGTCAGCTGTATTGCCTATATATTAATTTGCATACTACTTCCTATAATGCTTTACAGTGCAGTTTTTATAATGAAGATTAAAGATGTGTGATATTATTCATTTACTAAATAGAATCTTGTTGGCTCAATTTGTTTTTCCCTGTCTGTTTCCCATTTCTTTTGGAAAACAAACATCCTAATGAGCATTACTCATGACCTGAAATCTGTCATTCTAGAAGAAGTAGATTAATAATACACTCCTTCATAAATTTCCCGCCAATGTTTGACTACATTTTGCTTTCTCCTCACCATGCCAGATGTGCTTAGGAGAAGCTCACCATACAAATCGTGAAACTGACTGTGTACATTAAAGTGAAATACATAAATTGGGCTGAAAGCCAGACATGCAATTTTTTTAAAGGAGAATACCTGGGCAGCATTCAAAATAATGTGTAGGCCTCTTAAAGAAATACAGATGTCACTATGAGAAATTAAATGGGATTTAGTATTCCCTCTCAAACAACTTTCCACCCAAATGTAATTATTAAATTTTACTAGTACAATAAATGAAGAATGTTTTTGTTCATAATTCAGTTTACACATGTAATTCTTATGCACTACTTTACCTTTTGAATTACAAGGCACATCTTTAATCAAATATTTAATTCCATTGAGAATTAGTACATGCAAGATTGTGCATACTGATAATCCAGATGTTGGTATCAAAAAAGAACAATATGCTTATTCATATTTGCAGTAATAAAACTTGCCTTCCGCTTTATGGGACAGCGAAAGAAGATCAACTGGCATTGGAACAGCATGTGGTAACTATAGGGAGACTTTTCTGCTATGACAATTATGTTGAGGCATAATGTTCCTTGAATTGTGACATGCAGAAATTGCATCTCCTTTTTGTCTGTGATTGTGATTGAGGAAGATTACTTCAGGTTTTGTCTTCATTTTGTGATAGATGGCTCTTTCCTTTGCAGCCAAACAGGCAAAAAGTTAATGGCGAAGTGTCGAATGCTTATCCAGGAGAATCAAGAGCTTGGAAGGCAGCTGTCCCAAGGACGTATTGCACAGCTTGAGGCAGAGTTGGCTTTACAGAAGAAATATAGTGAGGAACTTAAAAGCAGTCAGGATGGTAAGGGATTTTTTTAAGAAAATGGAAGTTACCTTGCAGTACTAGTTTTATTTCCTGATGATACATAACTGTAAAACCATCTTTGCCAGAATGAAAGGACAACATTGAGTAAAATATGACAATTGTAAACCTTTACTGGTAGTATTAATAATAAAGAGACACAAACCTCCAAAACAACTTTGGGGGACTTGGGATTTACAGCTCCAGTAATGCAGTATTTGAATTTGAAACTCAAGACTGTAGGCTTTGCTGTTTAATAAGGAATGTTGAGACTGCATATATTACTGATGAATTGGTAAGATGAAAGCTATTAATGTTGCATGAAGCTAAGCATGCACTGGGAACAGAATGATTCTTGTTAACTCTGACTTATTTCAAAATAATTTTAAAAGCAAGTCATTGTTGAAACTCTTTAACAGTGCCTAAGAATGCTTAAGTAATTTGGGTGCACTAAAGTAGTTCATTATTGTGTTCGCAGTCCAAATTTTACAGTATTGTAAACATAAATCAAAATTACCTATAAGCTCTGGCCTCTTGCATAATTGAAATGAAGGAGAAAATGCAAATATTAAGAAAACATTTTATTAGAGTTCTGCATAGAATCAGTGTCTTTTTGGTAGACTGTTACAGGATAGGTTAGCTGATTATTACGTAAGTCTTGAGGAATGAGCTATTTGGGCATCACGTAAACCACTGGATGATACGTATTTGTCTTACAGCTGAAGTCTTAAGATAGCATAGACTTAATTTGGCATTATCCAAGTCTGAGATATCCTGTATTTTTAAGGATAATTCATTCTCTCCCCCCCAATCATATTTTTGAGAAAGTAGCAATATAAAATAAATCGAATTATTTAAGGGAAGTTACCTTTTTCATGTAATGACATGTTGTTGGAATAGTTACTCTTTTACTTAACTGCTGTTTAGGTAATGCAATTAACCTAAATTTATCAAGCTCATAATTTAAGCAAATGTGGACATTGCTTAAAGATTTTGCCTGTCAAGTACAGTATAGTGAAGTAAACTCCAGAGATGTGTTTAACCACTACTGCTTCTTTCCCATACCAAAAAAGATGACAGAAATCCTGCAGTAAGTTTTCCTAATGTTTTTTTTTTTTTCTATAGCAGCAAAAAGACTTCAGTTTTATGACTTCTTGCAGTAATAAGCAGTTTGCATTTTATTTGCTCTGTCATATCAGTAGTGCAGTTGAAGTCTAAGGGCATTGGTGTTTCTTTTACTGTTTTCAGGTCAAATTTGTTTCACTTGAAAATACAGTCCTAATCGTAAAATCCTTTTAGTACATAAGTACCAAAACACCCTGTTGAATTAGTTCACACTCTTGTTAGAAGGTGTTTTAGTGTCCTGTTATGTGGGATTTACAGGATTAAAACCAGTAAGAGCTGAAATTTCCTTGAAATGTGACTGAAATATCTTTTTGCTGCTGAAGAGACTTTTGTAATTACTTGGATGTATTCTATACAGATGCTGTTCATGGTCACTTTTACAGGATTTCTGCAAAGGTTTTGTTCTTCAGTAAAAGTACATACATGAGGTGGTTTTTGCAGAATATTGATTGTTGGAATTGAGCTGTTTTCCAGATATCCTCCTTTCTTGCCCAGAATTTTTTTCTCATACATTTTGAATAGCATTATAAAAAGTGTGTAGATGATAGGTAAGCATTTTCTCCTTCAGAGGCAGAGTATCTAAACCAGTGCATGCCTGATGGCTGAAAAAGTCTGTTGAAAAACTTCAGCATAAAATGTTGAGTTGTAGGATTTTTTTTTTTTCTGAGATTCAAGCTATGTATGGGCTATTAAGTGTTTGCAACAAATGTGTTTTCTTTATATAGAATTGAATGACTTCATCATCCAGCTTGATGAGGAGGTAGAGGGTATGCAGAGCACCATTCTAGTTCTTCAGCAGCAGTTGAAGGAGACTCGCCAGCAGTTGGCGCAGTACCAGCAGCAGCAGTCCCAGGCATCCAATCCAGGTACCAGCAGGACTCCATCTTCTGAGCCTACAGACCAGGCAGAGGCTGTGGGTAAAGACTGCAGCCGTCTGGCAAACGGACCAAGCAATGGTAGCTCCTCCCATCAGCGGACGTCTGGGCCTGGTTTTTATAGGGAGGGTAGCGGCACGGAGGATGACTTCCCAACTTCTCCAGGGAATGGTAATAAGCTGTCCAACCACTCTGAAGATAGAACTGGTAGAGGAAGTGGTAGCTACATAAACCAACTCAGTACTGGGTATGAAAGTGTAGACTCTCCCACTGGCAGTGAAAACTCTCTCACTCACCACTCAAATGACACAGACTCCAATCATGATCCTCAAGAGGAGAAAACAGTGAGCATGAAAGGTAACAGAACTGTGGGTTCTCGTCATGTCCAGAATGGTTTGGACTCCAGTGTAAATGCGCAGGGTTCAGTTTTGTAACATTTTTCTGCAACATTTTTATACAGTGTCATTTAAATTGGGAGAGGATACTGTCCAGAAGCCGTTTAAATTAGTGCATACTTGTCACAATTTTGCCTTTTTGTGGGTTTCTTTTTGCTTCAATACCTCTGCCTCTTTGGAAATTTTAACAGTTAATTACATTGAATGTTGCTAAGAGGACGTTTGTGTAGCTCAAGTTATTTTTATATGAGTTAATGTGAAGTTGAAATGGAAATTATTTCCATAAAGTATAACATAAATGATGTCTGTACAAATCTGTGTATATCTAGAACCTGTGCTGTGTAAGGGCATTCTTACTCATACTGTTAACACCACCTTCAAGATCTGTCATAATAGCTGTGGGTTTATGACTGCCAAGTTTGCCCAGTACAGTAGTTTTATCACTAAAAGATGGACTTACTAAAGGAGTCCTGTAGTAGTTTCAGTGTTAATTACAGTTTTCCCCACCATACATCTGTGCATTTTCTCCTTAGGTGACCGAATGTTTATGGATTGTGTGCATAGTTACTCAGTTTTTAAGAACTGTTGTATCCTGTTTATGCATATTGCTCTGTGACTCCAATATTATCTTACCTGTACTGACCAAACCTAAATAAAACTTTTAATAATGTAATTTCCTCGTTGTTCTGCACTGGCTTATGTGGCTTATTTGTATGCAGTGTATTTACAGTACTTGGGTTTTTTTCTTTAATTTGTTCCTGTGTCAATCCTTTCAGGTCAGCCTGATGGTGCATATTCTACAGGACTTTTCCTTACTGGCAGATAAGGAAAAGGAGAAAAAAAAACCAAAGCGGGGGGGAAGGGGGGGAGTTAAAAACAAAACTTTGGAATGTGGCTTTTCTAAAGATTAAAGTAAACCCAAAACCTAGAAGTATCCAAAAGGTAAATATACAAATTAAACTGCAAAGCTTTGAGTTGGTAACTCAGACTCTCTTTAAACTGGATGTAACTCCTGTTGTGTTTTTTTTTTTTTTTAAATG